>OY735282.1:2724775-2791821 GCA_963457715.1 Argyresthia albistria
GAACGCGAAGGTTGTGTCCTGTCCTGTGAGTATCTGATATCAGATTTAAATTTAAATTTCACTGCATTCTTGTCACGAATAGACGTAGAATTTCCTCCTTGACTTATTTTTAGAGTAAATTAAAATTAAATTAAAAAAAAAATGGTTGCCTGTAAAGTCGGTATACGGGCGAAAGTTTTACGTGACAACGACTTTGAGTGGTAAAATAATTTTAATGTGAATATTCATTCGTATAGTAGGAAGAAGGATGAAATAATAGTAACAATTTAAAACATTTATTTATACAAAGAATTATATTTAAAACATTAATTTATACAAAGAATCTCGCACTGAATTTGGATTTGGACGCGTGCCTTTCACTTTTTATGTCTGTCTCTCTCGCTCTTAGGCGGGCTAACCATGCCCGAGTGGAAGGGACGCGTGCCTCTCACTCGCTCTCATTGTGAGCGCATAACGTGAGCGGAGCGTAACGCAGTTTCTTGAAGTGTCACCCGGCAAACCAATTTATAAGACGTTGTCACGTCAAAAATACATGTGAAAGCCAAGCTAAGCAAGCCTAACTGAGGAACATACTGAGCCATTTTGATAATGATGAGATAAATAACAAGAACACAAATACAGATTCGGTGCGAAAATTTAAAAATAAACATTGCGACAGACAGGTTTTCTGGCAACGGAAACGTGTCTATCGAGCAAAATTAATAAATTTACGTTTATGGGAAAGCGAAGTCACGCTGACACTCGTGATAAACAAGCTCGTCATTCCGAGCGAGTTGTGTTTTGCTAAAGGCTGTTTTTGCCTAATACGCCGTCTTCAGGAATTTTCATCGCCAGATTTAGACTTTTAAATGAAATGAAATAATTGAAAGAAAAAGTAAACTTTAGAAAAAACCGACTTCCACAAACCCTATTTGATAAGATTGAGTTTAATACAAACTGTAACCCCTTATCCCCCCCCCCCTTGGGGAATTAATTTTGTCAAATCCCATATCAGTGCTACCCCACGCTACTAAGGAACCTCTGTACAAAGTTTCATGGCTCTAGGTCCACCGGTTTAGGCTATGCGTTGCCTGCCGTGTAGTATTGAGCAGATCTGGTGGCCATATGTGGTCTTCATCAGCAGTTCCGCATCACAATATTATGCTTACCATGTGCATTTGCAGTAATTTGCACGAGTTATTATGAAAAACACAAAAATCACTATAGGTCTGCCTATAATATTTGAAGAGTTCCCTGGATTTCTCCAGGATCCCATCATCAGATCCTGACCTGGTGTCAATGGGACCAATGGGAAGGTAAACCCTTTCAAACAAAAAAATAATTTTCCAAATCGGTCCATCCGTTAGGCGCTATCGGGGTGCAGACATAAAAAATAAAAAAAAACATCCGGACGAATTGTAAACCTCCTCCTTTGGGAAGTCGGTTAATGAAATGAAATATGAGAAATCTTTCCTGCCACCCGCCCCGTCGAGTTCTGAATATGTTTTGGGCGTTGTGATGTCGCTGTTTCTGGTTTCCACGACACAGGGTATCCTAGTGTGGGGTCAGAAGCAATGTATGTGCCTGTATGTAAATAAAATAAAAAAAAAAAAAAAAATGACTGAAACCGCGCTATCTAATTACTGATCGACTAAAAGCATTCCCAAATTAATAATTAATCCTTAAACAACAACCCACTCAGAAACTTCTCTGAACAATTTTCCATAACAAGCCGCGTCGGAAGTATTTTGCGGAAACCCTCCGAACGCGGGGAATTAGGGATGCGTAAGCGATTCCGGAAATCCCTGAATTATGTGTCGGTTTAATGTTGTTTAATGATCATTGCGTGTCGGGTGTGACGACGTGATAAGGCTGATAAGGTTGAAAGTTATTTTAATTTTTCGTTGTTTGCGGGGAAATATGTAAGTAATATGGACAAGGGCAATGGCGTCGGTTTTGAAAAGGTTCGGGTTGTCGTTTGTTATTGACTTTTTAACTGGCACAAGCTATTTTCTAGGTTTTTTGATTTAAATCGAATTCTTTAATAACTAACTACACCTACTTATAGTTCAGTAGGTCAAATTTTTGGATACCTATAACTAATTGAGTAGGTATGTACTTATATTCAAATATTAAGTGTGTAATTTGTAATCTCAAGTCAATTTGATTATTTTGTCTCTAGGTACTTACTTTTGAAAAAACATGACATATTTGAAATGTTACCTATGTATTCCTACTGCTCTAGCATCTGCATTATAAAAATTACGTACGGAACCACCTAATTTCCACTTTTCTCGCGCTTTTCCTTATCTCGCTGACGATTAATATCAATTAGGGTTTTAGGGAAAGCTTTTCCTCGAGAGGGCGGTATCATTGCGCTATTTGTTATGGTGCCAGGCAGGGCTTAATGATGATGAGGAAATCTGGTATATTATAGACTCTGATAATCGTAAATCTACGCGGTTTCAGACAAAGTTCGATTAGAAACCATGGAGGCAAAAAGCTTGCTAACACTATATTTCGCTACCTTAATATACTTAAGTTTCTTGTATTATCTATAAGTAGTTCGTAACTGGAGACGGATGTTTTTTTTATTTCTTTTTACTGGAAATTGAAGTAAAGTTACGCCATCTAGTGTGTTGTATACATTACCAACAATTCGGATCCGGAAGATATTAGGTGTTGTTTTTTCCTTTTTCCGGAATCGGAAGTATTGTTGCGCCATCTAGTGTGTAGTAGCATTACTAACAATACCGATCCGGAAGTGATTGCTTTCTTCCTTTTTTCTGGAAGCGGAAGTAAATATAGGTATTCCGGAATCTGATGGCAAATGGGGAAATAAAAATTGTTGTGTGCAATTATTGCAATTATTATACTGGGGAAATTCTAAGAGTCCATTCACATCGTTTGTGTCACCCTTTGATCTCGCTGCCTTGCCACCTGCCGGATAATTTGAAAAGACGCCAACACTCGGTCAAAGAAAGCCGCTGCGGAATACACCCGCAAGACATTTTGTAGTTAGTATCGAAGTACCGTGACGTAGCTAGTGATAGCTTTTGTTTGACTGGATTCTACTACGATGTTTTTTCGACCTTGGGAGGACAGTGAAATTCCTCAAAATTAAAGAAGAACCTTTCTGGGTTACCTCAAGTGCAAATTCCCTTAAATGTAGCATTGTAGATAACGAAGTGATCCTATAAGGGTTTTTTTTTCTTACAAGGATCGGAACCCTGAAAATGGGTGTATTGTAAAACATGTAAACAAATTATAATTAATCAATGTCGCACAATTTCTTGCGGTGGTCCCGAGTCCCGAAACAGCCTGGGCGAACATACTTTACGACGCAACGACCTGATTTGACAGGTGACAAGAAAAGGCAATAAGAAAATCTCATTTTTTTTTGTGCCATGAGATTCGGGTATACCTATAACATTTAACAAAGGTTTGCCTATTCAGCTAGCATTCCGACTTCTAGCCGACTGCGAGCCAATGTAACCAGTAATTCCTTATTGCTGCGATGAAGTCTGCATTTTGGCGGGAGTCCAACCGACGCAGTGCGACAACCATGCAGGCTGTATATCATTCACGCGGGAAAAATGTGCATTACAAATTACTACCCGGTCACAATATCTGTGCACCTGACCTCGTGACGTCATATCGGCGGTCTGGGTATGGTGTGAAAAAAAGTTATTTCGAGAAATGTGGAGGTAAAAAAAACTACTAACCTATTCAAATCAATTTATCATTGATGAAGGGTTTGTTATTAAAAATCAATAATTTTGATTACAAAAACATTTATTATTAAACTCAGTCACTATAAATTATTGACTCAATGCCTGACATTGTATCTTCCTCACTCTCACTTTCTGAACTCTCCGAACTGTTGCAAAACTTGAGCACTTTCAAGATTAGATTTCTTGATTCGCTGTGTATTGTTTTTCCCATGACTTCAGTTTAACAGTTACAACAATTTTAATAACAACCGAACCAGTCCAAACTTAACAGTAAACAGTCTAAACTTAACAATAAATAATAAATAAAAAACAAAACACCAACAAAGCGAAAATATCAAAATTATCGGGACGTGTATCGGCAACGAAGATGCTAACCGTACTGTCGCACCGGGGAGTGCGCGGAGAGGTGACAGGGGAAGCGGGAGAGGCACCGCATTCCAGCGAGGTGCACAGATATTCTGACCGGCTAGTATAGGTTGTAGAATCTTAAGCAAACCTTCTTTGTCGCCGTCAGAGTGTCCAAAGAGGTTTTAATTTCACTTTGTACACTCAGAGGAAGACTGATGGTGATGATGTCCTCATACCCATACTCAAACTCATATATTTATTGCGTCATTGTGGTAGATACACTTTTACAATCTCTCACTCTCTTCATCGTATCCGACGATAGCTGCCTTTGCTGTCTGAATTTTGTGTGCGCTCGAACGGTACCGAAGGCTGAAACTAGTTAGCCGGACGTTTAAAAGTTGAATCTGTGTTGAACTTGCCCCTTGTCGTTGATTAATTTTCTGTCTGGCTAGTACAGTTGGCGAGGAAAGTTGATAGCCACTTAATTCAATACTTTTAGGGCCTGTTTCAAAGAGCCCCGATAAGCCCTACTGAACAGATGGATCTTGTACTTATAATTAATGACAGATGAACTTGTCACATAGAGTTTTGGACCCGACTTCAGCACAGCTTAAATATAGATTTAGCGACTTTAAATCGAATTAGCATCTGTCAAATGTATGAAATATGTCGAAGTTAAATCGTTGTAAGACGCTAAATCTAGATTTAGGCAACAAAGCAGATAATTATGTGAAACGGGGGGCAGACCCATCGCCGAAACTATTGAGCTTATGAATGATTCCTCCGACGTTTCTTCCCAACTGTACATTAAATTACGGCCCGCACCCAGTCGTCCAAGTTTTAATAAATTAAGTTTTAACTTAATAGCAAGTGGAGGTCTTCAGTCCCTCCCTGCCTTCCCCTCTTCTAGGTAAAATGCATGAGCCAACATTTATAAGTTAGTATGTATACACGGAAGATAGAGAAAGGTGGATATCCATCAAAAACTAATATGACGTCATTATGACGTTTAGAGGCCTTGTCATTTTAGTTTAGTGCATTATGCATATCCTTAATAATTGAAACAAAAAGTAAACTTTAGAAAAAACCGACTTCCACAAACCCTATTTGATTAGATTGAGTTTAATACTAACTGTAACCCCTTATCCCCCCCTCCCTTGGGGAATTAATTTTGTCAAATGCTATATCAGTGCTACCCCACGCGACTAAGGAACCCCTGTACAAAGTTTCATGGCTCTAGGTCCACCGGTTTAGGCTATGCGTTGCCTGCCCGTCAGCCACGCATTGTATTTGTACCTAGTATTGAGCAGATCTGGTGGCCATATGTGGTCTTCATCAGCAGTTCCGCATCACAATATTATGCTTACCATGTGCATTTGCACGAGTTATTATGAAAAACACAAAAATCACTATAGGTCTGCCTATAATATTTGAAGAGTTCTCTCGATTTCTCCAGGATCCCATCATCAGATCCTGACCTGGTGTCAATGGGACCACCCTTGAGGTATTACCTATACGCCAAAAAAAGATTTGTTCAAATCGGTTCATAATTGGCGGAGCAATCGCGTAACAAACATAGAAAAAAAAAAAAAAAAACATACGGGTCGAATTGAGAACCTCCTCCTTTTCAACCGACTTCAAAAAAAGGAGGAGGTTCTCAATTCGACCCGTATGTTTTTTTTTTTATTTTTTTTTTCTATGTTTGTTACGCGATTGCTCCGCCAATTATGAACCGATTTGAACAAATCTTTTTTCGGCGTATAGGTAATACCTCAAGGGTGGTCCCATTGACACCAGGTCAGGATCTGATGATGGGATCCTGGAGAAATCGAGAGAACTCTTCAAATATTATAGGCAGACCTATAGTGATTTTTGTGTTTTTCATAATAACTCGTGCAAATGCACATGGTAAGCATAATATTGTGATGCGGAACTGCTGATGAAGACCACATATGGCCACCAGATCTGCTCAATACTAGGTACAAATACAATGCGTGGCTGACGGGCAGGCAACGCATAGCCTAAACCGGTGGACCTAGAGCCATGAAACTTTGTACAGGGGTTCCTTAGTCCCGTGGGGTAGCACTGATATAGCATTTGACAAAATTAATTCCCCAAGGGAGGGGGGGATAAGGGGTTACAGTTAGTATTAAACTCAATCTAATCAAATAGGGTTTGTGGAAGTCGGTTTTTTCTAAAGTTTACTTTTTGTTTCAATTATTTTGAAGTCGGTTGAAAATAGCCCCGAATGACAGTTTAAAATGAGGTGATCTGATTGGTGTCTATGAATAATTGAAACAAAAAGTAAACTTTAGAAAAAACCGACTTCCACAAACCCTATTTGATTAGATTGAGTTTAATACTAACTGTAACCCCTTATCCCCCCCTCCCTTGGGGAATTAATTTTGTCAAATGCTATATCAGTGCTACCCCACGCGACTAAGGAACCCCTGTACAAAGTTTCATGGCTCTAGGTCCACCGGTTTAGGCTATGCGTGCCTGCCCGTCAGCCACGCATTGTATTTGTACCTAGTATTGAGCAGATCTGGTGGCCATATGTGGTCTTCATCAGCAGTTCCGCATCACAATATTATGCTTACCATGTGCATTTGCACGAGTTATTATGAAAAACACAAAAATCACTATAGGTCTGCCTATAATATTTGAAGAGTTCTCTCGATTTCTCCAGGATCCCATCATCAGATCCTGACCTGGTGTCAATGGGACCACCCTTGAGGTATTACCTATACGCCGAAAAAAGATTTGTTCAAATCGGTTCATAATTGGCGGAGCAATCGCGTAACAAACATAGAAAAAAAAAAAACATACGGGTCGAATTGAGAACCTCCTCCTTTTTTTGAAGTCGGTTGAAAAGTAGAAAATACCCTCGAGTAAAAGTTACTCTTTCGTTGGACCTCTTGATTTTGAGAGCGTTTTAGTTTTTAAAATTATTACGAGTATCTTCTGCCGTAGACAACTATTTCTCTGAGCATGAGTTTCACTTCAAATACGAGTAAGGGTGCACGAGTATTTTCAACCGACTTCAAAAAAAGGAGGAGGTTCTCAATTCGACCCGTATGTTTTTTTTTTTTTTTTTTTTCTATGTTTGTTACGCGATTGCTCCGCCAATTATGAACCGATTTGAACAAATCTTTTTTCGGCGTATAGGTAATACCTCAAGGGTGGTCCCATTGACACCAGGTCAGGATCTGATGATGGGATCCTGGAGAAATCGAGAGAACTCTTCAAATATTATAGGCAGACCTATAGTGATTTTTGTGTTTTTCATAATAACTCGTGCAAATGCACATGGTAAGCATAATATTGTGATGCGGAACTGCTGATGAAGACCACATATGGCCACCAGATCTGCTCAATACTAGGTACAAATACAATGCGTGGCTGACGGGCAGGCAACGCATAGCCTAAACCGGTGGACCTAGAGCCATGAAACTTTGTACAGGGGTTCCTTAGTAGCGTGGGGTAGCACTGATATGGGATTTGACAAAATTAATTCCCCAAGGGAGGGGGGGATAAGGGGTTACAGTTAGTATTAAACTCAATCTAATCAAATAGGGTTTGTGGAAGTCGGTTTTTTCTAAAGTTTACTTTTTGTTTCAATTATAATAAATTGAATTGCAAAGCTGTACCTACTTATATGGATTGACTTCATAAGTTCATAATAACTCTTATCCAGGGCTTACTCAGCTTCTGACATCTTATATCTTATCTTTCAATTACACTACAGGGTGTAACAGAAGGGTGTAGACATATTTTATGAGGTTGTTAGGGAGACCATTCTGAGCAACTTTTACTACGAAACCGATTTGATCAGAACAACTTAATTTTTCATTGCTCCATACGTTTTGGTCCGGGCGGTCAGCTAATTTGTATAAGAAAATTAAAGTTGCTTTGATCAAATCGGCTTCATAGTGAAAGTTGCTCAGAATGATGTCCTTAACAACCCCCTAAAATATGACTACACCTTTCTGTTACACTCTGTATAATACTTACAACCCTAGCTTATCGAGGCAGCTATGGAAACTATTGGAGACAGTACCTATTGAATGGGGATCCACACTGCCACTTTATCCCTGTAGAGGGCGCATCATCGGTACGGCCAGGCTGAAGTGTCATCAACTGTCATTCCCGTACACTTGATCCGGTTTTCTGTGGTTTTTGATAAGTTTTCAATAGATTTCACTAATATGCCTCTTTGTGCGGTACCAGGATGTGATAAAAATGGGGTTCATCTATTTCCCAAAAATCCCGACCTGAAAAAGCGATGGGAAAAAGCAATTCGGAGAAAAAACTTCGTTGCAACAATGCACTCGAAGATATGCAGAGACCAATAAAACTAAAATAAACTACAAATCTGTTCTTAGCGAAAACATAAACAAAGTTTGACATTGACATGGCCGGACCGCTACTAGCGCCATCGGCGGATTCGTTTTGCCTGTGGATCGCCATTGAATTAACACAACAGCGCAGTTCTGCCCATCCCTACTTCGCCCACTTCGAAATGTCATAGTTTAACAGCGCAGTTCTGCCCATCCCTACTTCGCCCACTTCGAAATGTCATAGTTTAACAGCGCAGTTCTGCCCATCCCTACTTCGCCCACTTCGAAATGTCATAGTTTAACAGCGCAGTTCTGCCCATCCCTACTTCGCCCACTTCGAAATGTAATAGTTTAACAGCGCAGTTCTGCCCATCCCTACTTCGCCCACTTCGAAATGTCATAGTTTAACAGCGCAGTTCTGCCCATCCCTACTTCGCCCACTTCGAAATGTCATAGTTTAACAGCGCAGTTCTGCCCATCCCTACTTCGCCCACTTGGAAATGTCATAGTTTAACAGCGCAGTTCTGCCCATCCCTACTTCGCCCACTTCGAAATGTCATAGTTTAACAGCGCAGTTCTGCCCATCCCTACTTCGCCCACTTCGAAATGTCATAGTTTAACAGCGCAGTTCTGCCCATCCCTACTTCGCCCACTTCGAAATGTCATAGTTTAACAGCGCAGTTCTGCCCATCCCTACTTCGCCCACTTCGAAATGTCATAGTTTAACAGCGCAGTTCTGCCCATCCCTACTTCGCCCACTTCGAAATGTCATAGTTTAACAGCGCAGTTCAGCCCATCCCTACTTCGCCCACTTCGAAATGTCATAGTTTAGCCGCCGGGTTTCGTGCATTGCATAGCGCCTTATATCCGCTACCAAAATGGCTGCCCAGTGACAGTGATGCGAAATTTATGATCCACTTCATGACGTCATGGGCCTAATGCACATGCTCACTCGCGGCTTCACCCGCATGAAGAAGTGGCCAGAGATGCTATAAAATGCGAAATACTTACCACCATTATGTTGCTGCACCTGCGTTTCACTTATAATGAGCATTTATTAGTTGAGCCCAAATCAAATAAAGCGAACGTCTACCTAGAATAATAAATTTGCAGTGTTTATGTGCAGTAGTGTAATTTGTCTATGTAAAGTGCGCACTGACAACTACGAATGTTCTGTTCTCAGACAAACCTCAGTGGTTTAAGAGTACTTTTTATGAAATCATCTAATTATGTTATTTAAGATACAAAGAATTAAAAAAAAAAACTTTTAAATACATAGTAATTTCGTCAATCAAGCGATGTTTTTGATATGCAAGTGTAAGGCCAGAGTCCTTTAGACAACATCGAGATTTTTAGTACCGGAAAACCATATATCCAATTGACTGCGCCTGCGGGTAAATGCGGCTCGCCGAACGTTTGTTGTATTCAACAAACGATCGCATACGCAACCTATGTACACGATGACGGGCCGCCAGACAGTTTCGCAGCGGCTGACCAATCACAGCTCTCCTATCTCGTCCCCCGCCGCCCGTAAATTGGTGAGTTGTGTTTCAAAGGAAAATGTATCTATGCGCTCTCCACTTGACTGGATAAGTGCTCCCTGGTAGAAGCAGATGGTAGGCAGTTCCTCAAGCCCGAAGGAAATACTTGGATCCTGCAGAACAGAACTTGGTATTTTGGTCCGTTGGACGAGCTACCATTATCAATAAAAATAATATACTTAATATATTGTGAACATTTTAAACGTCTACCTGCTACCATTATCAATATCGAGCAAAAATTAGCAAAAAAATCACGTTTGTTGTATGGGAGCCCCCCTTAATATTAAATTTCTTTTGATTTTTAGTATTTGTTGTTATAGCGGCAACAGAAATACATCATCTGCGAAAATTTCAACTGTCTAGCTACCACGGTTCATGAGATACAGCCTGGTGACAGACAGACGGACGGACGGACGGACAGACAACGAAGTCTCAGTAATAGGGTCCCGTTTGGCACCCTTCGGGTACGGAACCCTGAAAACGGCAATAAAATCATGTCTGTTGTATGGGAGACCACTTTAATATTTATTATAATCTGTTTTTTAGTTTTGATAACAACACAAACAAAATACATCATCTGTGAAAATTTCAACTGTCTAGCTATCACGGTTCATGAGATACAGCCTGGTGACAGACGGACAGACGGACAGCGGAGGCTTAGTAATAGGGTCCCGTTTGGCACACTCCGGGTACGGAACCCAAAAATCTGATTATGGATGCCTAAAGTGGACCGTGTCATTCACACCTTTGGCGCCATTGAACAGCGATTGAGTCGTCAGTTTAGCAGAATCGAAGCCCAGTACAAAGAACACATCGGATAAAAACAAGAGGTTGGCCCCAACGGGCTTACTGGGTATCGTTTGCGCAACGTGGTGTTAGATGATTTGGACTGTATTGTAATGATCCTTCAGGATCAATCTAAAATCTGATGTGCCGTTGCTGGCAATATTGCCGGACAAATGGCAATATTGCCGGCAACGGCACATCAGTAATCTAGAACGATGCGATGATGTTGACCGAATTCGATAAACTCCAGCTCGTCCAACGTGTACAGAAGACCCGGCTCTTTTGTTAAGTTTTTTCAAAGGTTTTGAACTTTATCTCGATGTGGGTGTTGAAAATCACGGGGCGTGGACTTTAGACGGACAGTTGTGTACTGGGAATGTTTTTTGGATCAAAAAGTTACCGATTCACCTGACTAACACTCTGATAAAGATATCACTTCGTTAATGTTAGCGGACAAGTTGATATGTGTTCGATAATGTTATAATTTTGGTTGATAAGTATTTTTATTATATTCCCGCCCGGAGAGGATAAATTGATATTATATTTTTATTCGTTAATGTTAATTTTGTTTGAATATGATCGTTAATTTTGTATAAGTATTTGTTAATTTTAATGGTTGATGGTTATACTCATCATCTCTGATGGAGACTAGGGCGGCAGAGATGCGTGGAAGCGCTTTTATAGGAATTCATAAACATCAATCAAAATCGGCTGCCTGCTTTGCGCGTCGGATAGTATAATAGAATTGTGACATAGCTAAGACAGCTCTCAGAGCTAAGAGCGGCTAAATAACGAGCTTAATTTAAGACTTAAGCATAATATAAGATTCTTACCCCCAGTTTCTGTAAGAGTGGTCAAATGTAACAGGCGTTTAATTGACGTTTTATTCAAAATAGCAACACGTGATTGACAGAAATTTGTTTAAGAGTTTAACCAGTTGTCAGCAAAATACAGCTAATTTCATTTTATACTGAGGGTCATTATACTAAGGCTTCACCTGGCATTAGCTGATTTCGCATAATAGTATGCAAATCTCGTTGTAACGTAATGCTGACTATAAATTCTAGAAAGCGAGTACCAAATGCACATTTACCTTAATTTTCACCTGCATCTGATCTGCTCTTTTCATTGGCCGATGCCAAAGTGCTACTCAAACTAAGAGCAACTTAGATTTGCCCAGCGAAAAACATTAACATACAGTTAAATTTCTTCTGGCCCCACACTAGGATTCCCAACAACAATAGCATCCCGGCCGAAGACTACAAGGCCCGTAATAATAAACACCTCTGAGTTCTGAGAGCCATCTCAAGCGCATGCAAATGACAGATTTTATTATGACGAAACCGTCATTGCGACGTAAAGGTAAAGTAGATAAATGTAGCACATTATTGTGTCCACCGAGGGGCACAGGCCGGATCCGAGTCAGATTGAGCCATACTCCACCACGCTGGCTCAGTGCGCGTTGGTGGAGGGGTGTCGGGCTTGTGACCAAACCGACTGATAGAAGGTTCTGCCACCCCATCTGGGAAAAAGTTTTTTTTTTTTTTTTGCAAAATTTTTCCCATACCGAATAATTCACAAATTATTCTAAGTCTTTTCTGGCATATCGCTTTTCTGGCATAGTGCGTGTAAACGGTATCAAGCTGCCCTTATGGCCTCTGACACAGCTTTACGACTACCACCCACGGAGTAGTGATAGTAGCCTAGACCTACTTGCTTGACGTGTCATTTGAACGGAAGCTCCCGAAGCAAATGCCACTTAGAAACGGGTCACCCATCCCATAACCGTCTCAGCTAGATGTTGGTGTACCCGCACGATTGTTTCCGATGCGCAGATACCGCGGCCGCGGACGCCTCGTTCGACGCGAATCGCGACGCACGTGGCGATAGGGCTTTACTGTTTATCTGTATCCAGGGCCCGTATTCTATTAATAATAATAATAATAATAATTTAAAAAGAGTATAACAGTGCAAATCTACACACCCTCTCACACACACTCACTCATACTCACGATATTCAAAGAGAGGTTCTTCCTTACACTCACCAATGTCCGTTTTTCTTTGTAATGTATCAATTTAAATTTTCGCTTTTTTTCATATATATATTTTTTTACTTTATTTTTAAGATGTAACGCGTTCTAAATTTATTAAATTAAATTTGGCTTTCTAATTGAGTTTAAATTAATGCATTACTGGTTCTCAATCTATGTTATCACCAACACGTATCATGTAACTAGGAAGAGCGCTGAATCTGAAATACAGGTTAATCCTAGCTCAGGTTCAGATGATTTCTGTTTTGTCTGACAAAAATGCTCTGTAATAATTAAGTCTGGTATATAATTGTGAACCTTTAATTATGCAAATAAATAAATTATTAAATAAATTATTATTATTCTACTGTACACAAGCATACCACAAGCCTGGCACAAGCTTCAATACGACGCATTTGGTATTCTACTAAATCTCACAAGCGCCAGCGAGACGCCGGCGGCGTTGGAACGGCGCCAGCGGACAGTAGAATACGAAGTAGGCTGGCGTCACGCCGGCGTCTCGCTGGCGCTTGTGAGATTTAGTAGAATACCAAATGCGTCGTATTCAAGTTTGTGCCAGGCTTGTGGTATGCTTGTGTACAGTAGAATACGGGCCCAGATTGCAGGTAGGTTGCATCGTGAGTAGGCAGGTTGCAGATTGCATGCAACAAGTTGCAAGTCAGATTGCATCGTGGTTAGAGCCCTTATGAATCCACAGGCTGC
The DNA here is from genome assembly GCA_963457715.1 of Argyresthia albistria. NCBI lineage: Eukaryota > Metazoa > Arthropoda > Insecta > Lepidoptera > Argyresthiidae > Argyresthia > Argyresthia albistria. The sequence continues at coordinate 2,738,257 of OY735282.1, forward strand.
ACTTCCTAGGAGTTCAGCCATGTGTATTTATAAGTTTTCTGATCCCGGCTTTTGACAATAACTTAATGAAAGTAGCGATTCAAAATAGTCACCTTTGCTAAGCTGATCGAAAAATTTCCAAGAAGTATCCATGTCTACTCAAAGAGGATTATCTCGGCACGAGCACAGAAAAAAACTCGGTTCAATAGAGAAAAACGTGCTTTGGCAAAGACTTATATCAATTTATGCCCAACTGCCCAACGAATGTTTGAATAATCCCCTTTTGGAAATAAATATAAATTGTAATGAATGCTGGATGTGAAAAAATAATCGGATAAGTTCGAGTTGTATGAATAACTGAGGGTTCCATTGCAGAATTTCTAAAGTACTTTTCTCTTTTGGGGCATCATTTCATTGGTTGGTTTCATTCAATGATATAATTAATTTACTAAAAATAAAACGGTAAATTAAACGGTAAATTTTGGTCTGAGTGGGACAGCTGATTCGTATGGAGAAGTGAAAAATAAAGTTGCTCTGATCAAATCGGTTTCATAATGAAAGTTGCTCAGAATGATGTCCCTAACAAAGTAGTTTCTCATTTTGCGTTAATTCATTTACACCTTGTATAATGGTCCGCGCGAACAGTGTTACAGTGATCAAACTATTTCTAGGTTACCTACTGACCGTCAAGACGTTAACCACCACGGAACCCTAATATCTGTATTATTTGCGATACGTGCCGGCGCAAAAACATAGTAGATAAACTAAGATCACTGTCGGAGCCAATGTATGCTGCTGGCCGGTAGTAAATTAGGTTCCGTATGGATAACAAAAATAGGTCTGGACATGCAACGGAGGTATGTTCCATGTTCTTATTTTTAGGGTTCCGTACCCGAAGGGTGCCAAACGGGACCCTATTACTGAGACTTCGCTGTCCGTCCGTCCGTCCGTCCGTCCGTCCGTCTGTCACCGGGTCCGCCTGCACGAACCGTAATAGCTAGAAAGCTGAAATTTTCACAGAATGTGTATATCTGTTGCCGCACCAACCACAAATACTGAAATACGAGAGATATTACAAATTGAAAGTGGTCTCGGTACAAGATACGTCTTCACAACACGCTTGAAAAGTTTATACCAAGGCCATTTTGTTTTGGTAGGTAAGCCTTCTTTTAATGAAACTAAATTTAAATGATATGGCAATGTCGTCCCCGGACTTCTACAAAGACTTTAAATATTAATTGATGAATTACGACGTCTCTATTTATTATGTAGAACTTTTAGAAAATAATTATAAAATTAATAGTTTTTAATTACTTTTGTTGTCATACAAATCTCAGAGCACAGAAATTATTTTTTTCCTTTTGGCCACTTCAAGTTTGGCTGCCAGTGATGTTTTAATTAAATACTCTTTGGTGCGTTGAAATGATGTTTTGCAGTCTGCATGACATTGACATAATGAGTGAGTGAACCTCATTGTACGGAAATTGTAGATGGGTGTCTCACGTTTTCCAGTAGGAGTAGGTTGTAGACAGTGCTGCTTACGGCGGCGTTTAGTAGGTACTAAAGGCCCTAAAAGCGCGGCAAGCTTTGAATCAATTCAAATGTTATTTTTCAACTAGCTACAAAGTTATTCTGACATAAGATGATAATTTGAACAAAACTTTTTGGGTATTTCATGAAAAATACAGTTACAGATCACACATATACAGGGTGGAACAAACGAATGGGCCCTGGAGGGAAAGTACCTTAAAATCTCAAGATATCCGTCCGTCCGTCTGTCTGTCACCAGGCCGTATCTCATGAACCGTGGTAGCTAGACAGTTGATATTTTCACAGATGACGTATTTCTGTTCCCGCTATAACAACAAATACTAAAAACAAAATAAATTTAATATAAAGGGGGCTCCCATACAATTAACGTGTTTTTTTTGCGGTTTTTTTAACCGACTTCCCAAAGGAGGAGGTTTACAATTCGTCCGGATGTTTGTTTTTTTATTTTTATTTTTGTATGTATGTGCCTCGATAGCGCCTAAACGGATGGACCGATTTGGAAAATTAGACCGATTAGACCTATAGTGATTTTTGTGTTTTTCATAATAACTCGTGCAAATGCACATGGTAAGCATAATATTGTGATGCGGAACTGCTGAAGAAGACCACATATGGCCACCAGATCTGCTCAATACTAGGTACAAATACAATGCGTGGCTGACGGGCAGGCAACGCATAGCCTAAACCGATGGACCTAGAGCCATGAAACTTTGTACAGGGGTTCCTTAGTAGCGTGGGGTAGCACTGATATGGGATTTGACAAAATTAATTCCCCTGGGGGGGGGGGGGGGATAAGGGGTTACAGTTTGTATTAAACTCAATCTAATCAAATAGGGTTTGTGGAAGTCGGTTTTTTCTAAAGTTTACTTTTTGTTCCAATTATATAGATAATGGTACGGAACCCTTCGTGCGCGAGTCTGACTCGCACTTGGCCGGTTTATTATATTTTTAGGGTTTCGTATCCCAGAAGGAAACCCATAAAGGATCACTCGTCCGTCCGTCCGTGTTTGATGAAGTTGAAAATTGGTACACATGTCAATATCTATGAGCCAAAGACAAGTGTAAATATATAAATATGGAATATGGGGGCCACTTTTGGGGGGCCAAATGAGAAAAAAAAAGCAAAAAAAAAACAAAATATGCCGTGTGACATATCAAATGAAAGCGCATGTTGTGAGTTTGGGAGGATCTTAAATGTATATTTATAATATTTTTAGGACTTATTTTGAAAAATTTGTGCTCAATCATATGACCGATTCGGATTTCATCAAAACCTCAACCGCCCAGAGTCCCCAAAAGACCCAAATCTATTGTTCTATTTTTTCATAGATTTTGAACTTTAACTCGATGTAGGTAGGTTGAAAATCGCGGGCCGTGGACTTTGGACGGACCTTTGAGTGGCTAGGGCACAAAGTCCGAAGTCCTAAAAATCTGAAATTAGGTTTGGTTTGAATGTTTGCACCCATATCCCATAAAAACTCCGAAATTCACAACTTTACCTCCTCCTAACCCCCTAAATCTGGAGTGCAAAGTTTGTATGAAAAACTGAACTTTAGGCTTTGAGTAATAAGGTATTTACCAGTATCAAATACGATTTGATGTGAACCCCTAAGTGAAACGTTTTACTAAATAAATAATTTCTAATTTCTAATTACCTTATTACTCAAAGACTTTAGGGTACTTTTAGGGTATTTTGTTGGTGTTAGTCTTATTATTGTTGTACGACAAACCCTATCCACGCGAGTCCAATTCGCACTTGACAGCTTTTTTTTATCAATGACAAACATCTTACTGATTTTGCGCCAAGAGTTCAGCCTTAATGTCCTCAGTATTCATATCCCGGTACTTGGCGAATCATGACATAAGTATTTATTCGTAATCGAATCGTTAATCGATTCATCCCAATTCACATCGTACTACATACCACGGCGTAGGTTTCCAAAGAAATCGGAGGCAATCAAAAGCGAATTATACTTCGATTGCGGGACACAGGTTGTTATCGGGCCGACTATTTTACGATTCGAATTACCCACACTTTACCACATGAAAGCACGATCGTTTCGTGCCTAGTGTGGGGAAACATGTCGTGTTTTATCGATAAGTCGTATGTCGATATATTTGTGACGTCGCTGTTTTTGGTTGCCAAGATACAGCATAAATTGAAAGGGGCCAGAAGCCGATGTAAAAAACCACTTCATACAAATACCTTATACATACTAATTACAAATTATATCCGATTCCCAAGTAAATTAATTATTTAACTAGTTTAAAATACAATTAAAGGGCGCACTGACAACTACGAATGTTCTGTGCTTAAAGTTTAAAGTGCGCACTGACAACTATGAATGTTCTGTGCTCAGACAAACCTCAGTGGCTTACGAATACTTTTTTTTATGAAATTATATATGTTATTTAAGATACAACCAATAAATTAAAATATTAAATAAAAACTGTAATAGCGTCACGCCTATTCCCATACGGGGATATTTCGTAATTTGTTAAACACAAAACAAACACACGGAAAAATTATAATTACAATTTCAATGTTCAGTCAAATATCATAAAGAGGGAACGTGACAGAACAATATTTTAAAATATTCGTGTATAGATCTATCCCATTACTTTTTCGCGACATTAAATACCGTCCACGACACGGATACAAATACTTACCCATTAGATAACACGACAATGGTACTCTCCGCTCACATGCTATCGATACATTTTCCCATCCCTAGTCTCCCGTCGGCGATGTTTGTTCTCGTCCCTAATTGTGATTACCGGTAGCCAATTAACACAAGGGCCATCGGACCCGACGATTATCGTTTAATACTTTAATTAATAAAATTAACGTCACTTTTTATAGCGGACTGACCCAACAAATTGTGGGGGAATTTTCCCATGCACTTTGTAATAGAAAACTTACATTGATTTGAGTTTGCTTTAATTAGATTGTTTCTGAGAAAGTTTCCCTAAAAATCCAACAGAGGACTCTGAAAGTGAACAGAAACCACTGTGTTGGATTTTTAAGGAAACTGTCCCAGAAACAATCTAATTGACTCGTGTTTTATAGATTTAAGCTAGTTAGTTTATTTAAATTTCAAATTATTATTGTTTTCAATGAGATGTATTTCAGATAAGATAACATAAAACCAAGACCGTAGGCGAAAGAGGCTAGTCCCCACGACACAGGGAATCCTAGTGTGGGGTCTAGGGATACTGTAAAAAGTTGTAAATCTATTTAACAATAAAAGATTTTGTATTGTATTTTGTATTTATCAAATCTGTTTCGAAGTGTCCGTGAGATGAGCTTAGTGTCCCCCGTCCGGGGGATGAGCTTAGTTTTTTTAAAACGAGTAGGAAAATAACCGCATAGGATCGCAACTTTTTTTTTAAGAATAATACTTTCTTTTAACGATATTTTAACACTATAGTTCTATACTCCCCGTTAGTATATATTTTTACTTCGTCTCCCCGATAAAGCTTAGGCTGACTTACACCGATATGAACAGTTTACGACTGCGGTTAGTTTAATGTCGTATTGTTGCTGAGTTTACGACTATTAATGACGAGCTTGAGACGTTGGTCGTAAATGGCCAGTCTGTGGAAATCTCGTAAATAATAGAGCTTAGTAAATAATTGTTTTCGAAATAAATCCTCATTTTACAGTGGCATGAATAATTGAAAACCCTCGCTCGCTAACGACATCTAATGACGAATTTGGAACTAATGAAGTTTTTATTATTAACCTGCTGGCTGCAGCCATTTTTTTTATTTTTTTTGTAAAAAAAAAAAAAAATACATTAAAATTAGTTTGACAGTGGGTACCAACGTCAAAAATTAGACATTCATTGACGTCTTGGTACCCACTGTCAAAATAATTTTAATGTCATTTTTTTTTTTTTTTATAATTTTAATGTCAATATTGTTCCAAGGACTGGATTGTCCTTACGCTACCGTGGGTGTTAAGATATCCCTTATTTTAAATGGAGCTGTCAAAGTTAATCCGAGAAAAGTGCCTACTCGCTTTCCAACTGTCAGACCTTAGAAATAAGTTAATAAGTAAAACCTTTCAAGCGCAATTTTATCTAGGTCGAGCTACCCCTTTGACTTAATATCAATTAAGTTACCCCACTAATAGAGCATATAACTCAACATTTGCGCTCTAAGTGCGCGGTGTACGTCACTTAACAACCACTTAACTTAACTTAGCTACTTAAGTGTAACTTAGACTGCACTTAGAGTTCAAACCGCAGGACGTAAGTTTTGATGTGAAGTAAGTAGGCTGTTTGCTGGGGCTTTTGTAGGGCCAACATGTAGGAGCAAAGCAATGGGAACAGGCGTGAAAAAAACACTAAGTCATGGCCATCTTGTACAATTGATCATTTCAGGAAATGGTTAACCTTCGATGGATTATTTGTTGAAATGTCTAACCATGGATTAATTTAATTTTAATTTTGGATGTTCAGGATTCTCTGGCTTAATTGTTTATCTCATGAATGTAAATCAAAATTCTAATTTGTCTTTTCTCCTTGTTTCAGAGACCTTCAGGGAAACAACATCACTATTATCTTCCAGAGTGATTTCCAGCACCTGAAGAAACTCAAAATACTGTAAGTACCAACTATTAACCCAATAATCATGAACCGGTGATTTTAAATATGACTAATGGCCACTTGTTATTTCTTTAGGCAACTATCAGAAAACCAAATACACACGATCGAGCGGGACGCCTTCTTAGAGATGAACTCCTTGGAACGACTGTAAGTATCCACTTTTCTAGCATAACTATTAGTTAACATCAAACTCCACTCCAAAGTTACGCCATCCTGATTAATGTATTTTCGATAGTTCGAAATTCGAACGGGCCAATCACAGCGCGCAACTTTCCCGGACGCGCCAACTTTGGAGCGACGTCGCCCAATTATTTTTATTGCGGAAACTTCGAAGCAAGTTTGTTTCCTAAATGTCTTTCGATTACAGGAAACTGAGCAATAATCGACTTGGCCACATACCTGATGGTCTTTTCATGAGGTTGCGCCATCTGCAAAGACTGTGAGTAGCGGTCTGGGTGTTTTAATAAACCTAGCCAGTGGTATGGTCTTCCCTAAACCCCCGTGTTTTAATCTGCTAGTCATTGGTAATTTGGTCTTCCCTGCCTAAAAACCCCAAAAATCCGACAAATCTTTTAACCCACTGCGGTGCTCGATGCTTTATTTTTTCATAGGTATAGGACGAGCGTGCAAGGTATTTTTTTAAACTCTCGAGAAAAAAAGGACAGACAAATATAACAAAGAAATACTTAATACTTCACGCATCGGCAAATGGGGTGCAAAATAAACAGGATGTCGTTTATATTAATGTGTCCATTTGTAAATACTTACTTGTTTAACTTTTAGCATGTCGATATACCTACGAGTCATTACGAGTAATACAAGTAAATATTTATGTAAAATAATTATTGTTGCTTTCGGAATCTTAATAAAACTTTCGTTTGTAGGTACGCCTACTGTTTCTTAATACAGATGCTATACGTACTTTACCTACAAATCTTGTTACAAAATGTATTACAGTCACATATTTCATGACAGTAAAATCTCATGTAATAATAGCTCGTCCTAAAACCTCTTATTCCCCCTAAATGCTTCGTTGCAATTCACCTCAAAATTCGAAAAGCGCCGCTTCCATCCTCTTTAGCGGGTTTTTAATTTTCTACTCCGAATTCATGTCACCCCATAACAATAGCATTCTCCATCGGCTCTTCCCCATAATTTGTAGGATCTCTGCTTTTCCCTAATTTTTGGGTAATCGTCCCCTCGGTGTCAGGTAACCCCATTATGTTGTCGCTAATTTTCCCGGCACTTGGTAACACTGTTTTTTGACAGCAAGGAGTTTTCTTTTCAGTTTCCGCCATCTTGGTAAGTTTTGGCGCGCTAGTGGGCGGTTCCGATTTGTGCTCACAGTTTTTTTACTGATATTTTGTCGTTTTGAATCTGTTGGTATCTGTGAAAACTGTAAGCTAGAATCTGAATAGAATATTTTGTGTTTGGTTGTTGTAATTAGGTGCTGTTTTTCATCAAATATCACATAAGTAATCACATAATATTAGTACGCCACGATAATTCCGTAAAGTATCTTTGATTTTTGTTTCTGTTATATCTAAAAATAGGCATATTTTTAGATAACGGAAACAAAAATCAAACTGCTTATAATCCCAACCAAAGTCGAAGTAATCTGAGCACATATCCCATAAAATATCATAGTTCCCCTTCACCGTATCTCCAAATAGGCCCAGTACCATATTTTTGTTTGACCCTATATTTTGACGTAGCAGCAGTAATGAAGGTCTGCGGCTCAAGCCGGATGGCCCGACTACTCCTTAATAGGATTAAGTATATAACAATGAGATATGTATTTTTATTGGTCACCCGAACGTGCTTGCTACAGTAGTGATGGGATTTGTCGATATTAAATAATCGATGAATGAAAACAAGCCCGGGAAAATTGTGTTAGGCTTTTTTCTTTGAATGGGAGCGGTGGTGATTTGATTAATATGGGTAAAGTACTTACTATAAAGACTTTTGTATTTGTATTTGTATTGTTAGATTGTGAATAATTTTTAGAGTTATAGTATATAGTAAATAAAAAAGAAACCCATAGAGTTCATCCAGAGTGCTCGTCCAGAGTGAGAGGCTTGCGCGGTTGTAACGGCGGCGGGCGCAAAATATCGAACTGGGATTCATTCAATTTAACGATACAATTCCTGTAGTTCATCGATATTTCCAAATTATCGCTCCGATCTACCCCACCCCTATTGCTCTGCGTGTGCGCATCCCAAATACCTCTTACGCGCTGTCGACACCTCCGCGCACTGACATAATGATTTATACGCCTGTGAACTGATTCCGAATAGGAGCGGATATTCGTAAAATTACTGGCCCATTGTGCTAGGATAATATTTTGAACGGGGCTGAATCCGAAACTATGTACCTTGAAATTTTTTTTTCTCAAATCTCAATTTCAATTTACTTTAATGCACACAAAAACATTAAATTTTACAATGGATAAATCATCGATTTAGGTTAACACTTTACATTTAAACGATATATGAAATGAATGAAATGAAATTAGTTTATTTCACAAAAATTACAATTAATATTACGTTACGATAAACCTAGTTAACAAAAATATATTATCCTAGTCCAGACGAGTCGTTGTTTTTGAGTTATGGTCTGTGATATTCAACCATCCGACAGTATGAATCCAAATATAATGAAGTGCGGGTATTTTAATTTAATCTTGAATTAAACGTCGCCTGTTACAATTGACCGCTCTTTAGGAAAATAATATTGGTTCCGAAAAAATAAACTAAACCTCCGACTAAAATACTGACTTTACGACAATTCGCACAAGAGTTGTCGCTAGTTCAGCATCTTAGTCGGAGGTTTAGTATTTCGGGTAGGTTAGGTTGGACTTTTTTTGTCGCACGTATACTAACTAGCCTTTCAGAAACTGGGGGTAACCGGAGCAGAAATGAATCCGATGATTAAAAAATCTGGAGACTGGCTTGTCTGTCATTTAAACAGTAGAATAGTGTGGGGTGCCACTGTCCACACTAATATTATAATAGTAGATTGTTTACCAAGGGAGTAAAGAACTATTTTTAGGGCGAGAGTGTTTTTTGAATCCTGAGTGACCGAGGGATTCTAGAGTTGAGTCCCGAGTGTAACGAGGGACTCAAAATTAGAGTCCTGAGGGAGCGAGGGATTCAAAGTACATCACTCGAGCCAAAAATAGTTTTTACTCCTGAGGTGGACACTCTACTTTTCATCACCCTCTATGAGAAAAGTAGTAAGTAATCAATAAAATAACATACATGTACCTATACAGGGTGTCACAGAAAGGGGTGTACAAGCGGAAAGAGGGACATCATTCTGAACAACTTTCACTATGGGATCGACTTGATCAGAGCAACTTTATTTTTAACTCAGTACATTTCGGGCCTAGCGCTCAGCTGATCTGTATGGTGGAGTGAAAAATAATGTTGCTCCGATCAAGTCGGTCCCATTGTGAAAGTTGTTCAAAATGATGTCCCTAACAACCTTCTTTCGGCTCGCACTCCCCTTTCTGTTAGACCCTATATTTATTTACACAATTTTAGTGATATGTTGTGTGTAATGTTTTGTTGGAAGAAATCTCTTGTTATCTATTATAAGTTTTCTGTATGTCATTCTTGTGTTAGTACAATAAAGAAATTACGAATTACGAATATGTCCTCCACATAGTTAAATATTGTTTAGTATTGGCTAAATCTTGAAAATTGGTTCCAAAAGCATTTTCAGATAACCACTAGTTTTTACATACCTAGGTATATTCCTCGTGATTTTATTGGTAACAGATCTTGTATTTGTCATTCGCGTTTGTTGTTATCATCTGGAGTTAGACACTCACTTTCACTCATATCCGCAAACGAAATTGAAATAATTACAGAATTCAGATTTGGCGCGCTTTGTTTACAAATTTTCCACAACTTTTTTAATTATTTGGTCCGTGTTTCGATATCAATTCTGTAAGGTTGTTTCTCTGTTGTCACCAATCGGTGTCAATCGATTCGGTCGATCGGATTATCTAATCTGTGTCGAGTACGCATTTTAGTACAAACTTTTTTTTTATTGGCTGCGTTTAGAATCGATCTCTCTTTTAATTGGGTCTGTCAGCCTGAGTGGTAGTGAAACTGATGTGTGACAGCATTTTTTTTCCTTTGTACTGGCAACAAAATTAAAAAGTTACTTTTAGTCCCTAGGGACTAAATGACCTACTTTAGTCTCTGTTTGCCGGGACTAAAGTAGATCTTTTTGAATAGATGTGATGAAAAAATCATTTTACACCAAATATACCTGTTGGTCATCGAGAGAATAGCCACAGTCAAGCGTTACTAGTACCTACTTAGTTAACCTATCGGAGAAAATTATTCAAGATGATGTTCACAATCATCGGAATATGGCTACATTCTGTTACACCCTGTTTTGTATTTCCGAACAATTGTCCAAAATTGCACATAAAAGTATTCCCACGGGCGCAGTCAATAAAGGTGACATTCAAACGAACTCAATTTCAAGTATAGAAGCTGTTCGATTATGGGCTCAGTGCAATAAGAAATAGAAGTGGTACAGTCCATAATAGTGAATTTACAAAGGAATTCTGCGGAGGGGTGAAAATTCGCCAAATGTAGTTCAGGGCTGCCAAAATACAGTAGACAATTAATTTAAAAGTAAATATAACGTCATGCCTTTTTCTAGCAATGTTGCAGAAGACCACGTTTAGTCAGTTTAAACCTCAATCAAGTGAAAAATTGGTCACGTATTTAAAGGGTACGTTTTTCCAAGTTGTAATGTAGTTATTATCAATAACATTTTTAATGCCTTAAATAATAATATCTACCTACCTGAATAAAGTAAGTTCTTACTTACTTCCTTAGCATCCTATTCATATTTAAATAAGACATACTGCCGGCAACCCTACGCAGCTGCATACTAAAATATGCATGTCCCGTATTCCCTGAAGACTTCCCTTATCTAGTCGATAAAAGGTATGCGAATTCCACCTATTTACATATCTATGGAACGTTGCACGACGGAATTCCGTTAGGGAATTTTGTCGACAGGTGCCATCACTATTAGGAACTTCAAATTAGGATTAGATTAGAATATAACTTCTGAATTTAATTTAATTTCTGTTTATAATAAATAAAATAAAAGAAAAATTAAAAGAAATGTCGTGTAAGTAGATTCAGTGTTTTCGAGAACTTAGTTTATACTTTATTGCACAAAAACAGAATACAGACACTTAATATTGGAAAAAAAAAACATGTCCCTTAGGCGAGCTAGATAGATAGATGTATAGTTTTGAAGTGGGCACAATTCTGCTTTGCCACCCAGTATGGGAAAAAAACGTGACGCTATGATGTTGTTGACTAGTTTTTGTTTGCTTTCCTTATTTTTAGGTTGGTATAGATGTTCCTTGTATCACACAGAAGTTATGGTCAGTTTGTTTGATTCGTTTGTTTGACTTGCATCCGTACAAGGGTTTGTGCTCCTCGATGGAGACATTGAAATGGCAACATTTATTATATTCCTCTAACTTAGTCTTTGGACTGCGCTGCAGCACAATATAGCTCCACTTCCGGTATGTCATCGGAGACTTCATTTGCATTTCCGGGAGTCTAATTAACGGCCTAGTGGCTTCTGGACTTTTGGGTCCTCAATATGTGTTCCGCCGTCCGGTTCGCTCAATTTCTTCATTCGCGTCATAATTTACTGGCTCAACATGGTACAACTTGTACCTCTGCCAACCCGCTCTCTCTGGAAAGGTGTGATACAGTCATTTTTTCTCTTCCACAGAAATAGATCTCGCAGAAGTACATAACCGCTCATTTATCGCCCGCCACATTTTGAGGTTATTGTCGGTGGAATTTCAGTCTTCAGATATCTTGCTGTGTTAGATTAATATCGACGACACGGCACGTGTAGCTTCCTCAGTACAGCCATACGAAGATAAGGGTTGATAGCTTTGCAAAAGTTTTCACAACGTCCGATTGTCTTTTGTTTTGTCGCTATAGTTTTGCACGTTTTACACGTCGCGTCGCGTAGATTTCCATCTCTGGTTCTTTATCCCTCTTCTGATTATAGCGATGGACAAATACAATATGAACTATTCGTTCTTCACGATAGTTTTTCAAAATTATTTCCATTTACTCGTTTCACAACTCCAGTTCTTCTTCTTTTTATTAATGGCGTCCTAACCTCTTTTGAGGTTAATTTTGCCAGTGTCAAGTGGTCAGGTTCTCATTTGAGAACCTGGAAATTATAATGTCTTGAGATGATGATGATGATGATGATGATGATGATTTGTCGCTCGTTAGCACTACCCAGGGAGGACGTGAAGGGCTGTGGGTTCCAAGTAATTCCTTCGGACGTGAGCGACTGCCTCCCCACAACTCCAGTTACAATGCCGCGTATTTTGACAACAGCTCTCGCTCGAATGCTAGCTTTTAAAAACCATGCACGGTCCTGACGTATGTACGGACCACAAATAAGGTTACCTACAAAATTAGTTCGTTACAGTCTGTCTGATTTCTCTTGGCGAGGTCAGGCGGGGGAGCTTATTGAAATCCTGTAACAGAAATGTGGCGGCGCACTGTGCTGTCATCTAAATTATAGAAATACTATCAGTGGGGAGATTACTCTCTGGTAATACTGAATGGATGGGTTTTTCGGACAAATCCAGTGTATTTCGATTAAAAGGATTTTAGAGACGAGGTTTTGTTACTAACGTCCATTTTCATTGTCCTATCTATCAATGATTTTCAGATCACTAGCGCATAGTCAGGTCCCATTTGTCACCCTTGGGGTGGGGTACGGAACTAGTGTTGATACACTGTAAACTGACTGAGCCCTGACTCCTGAAATACAGGTGATAAACCTAGTTAAAGGAGACTGGGATCCATACAACTATGTTCCTAACTTTTTACCTGAATAAATTATGAATTATAATGAATAAAACTAAAATGCTTCTTCCACTAGTTATGGGAAAGAAAGTTACGTGATAAGTCCTACTATTTGTATTGCATTCCTTACCATAACCCACTGGGTTCGGTGTTCATAATAGTCAGCGGCTCGCTCGGAGCTCGTTGCCTGCTCCGTTCAACATCTAACAAGTAATGAAGGGACTCAGACATGGAGAGTTGAGAACAAACTCAAAACGCCGTGGTGCGTTTCTCCATTGCAATTACTCGTACGAGCATGACACAAGTTTTCCTAAATGGGGACACACAGGTATAGTTACGGCCACGTTTAGGAAGTTAGTCGATACTCCACTTTGTGTGACAAGTTCGTCGCCGCAGCCTTGGAGATACGGGAAATTCCGTCCATATCGTGAGAAAACCATAGCTAGCCCCCGTCACGCAAAATGAAGTATTGAATATTTGGCTAACAGTGGGCACAGTCAGACCTCTACCATCCCGAATTGGAAATAGCTTAAGCATAAACTAACTGTTACGATTTCTGGCTTCACGTAGCGTAGCCACAAAGCACGCAACTATAAATGCATAGAGTATAGAGCCACTAAGTTGTACCCTGTAATGTTGTAAGTTCGAATGATGGTGTCAGAACTTTGACTTACGGCACAGAAGAGATACCTAATAGTATTACGGCCGATTCATTTAGCCTCAGATTTATTTCTGCTAATAAGGAGAATTTGACATTTTACATAAAATGACAAATCATATAAAATATCAAATAAAGTTTACCTGTTTATTTGGGGATTGAAAAATCGCCCCTTATTAACGATTTGGTCAAGTAGGTTCTTGTTCGAGGCTTTTCTACGGCAGAATCTAGTTATCTAGGAAAAATATCTACAAGGCTGGCATGGAACAATCAAATACATTTACTGTTACGGCTAGTCAAAACAGATGATCTTTGGGAACTGTCAAAACATGAGTACATGAAAGTGACGTCACAATGTAACGACCTTAGGGGTCTGTGGTCCTAATATAAAATAACTACTTACATGCAACGGCTAGAAAATACAAACCTGTATTATTGTCAAGCCATTTGTACCTAGGTACTTCAACTTCAGGCATGTTAGTTGATTTATTTGAATACCTTCTAAAATACCGAATAGTTGCTAGCTTAAACCTTACAAATCAAGCCAGACAATACACAGAGAGATGATAGAGATCTTCAAAAGTAGAAATGTCGAATTTAATAAGTCAAGAACTCGCAAAGCCACGTCCGCTCCGGAAGGAGTCGAGACGAACACTGCTTTGTCCCACCGGAAGTGAGACCGCCATCTTGTTGCGGATCCGGAAGTTGTAGCGTTTAATGAGGGTAGTTGGAGGTTTTGTACTTGGGTTGTTAGATTGTCTTTATTTCTGCAATGAGATTTATTTCCAACTCCGAAATGAACCATAGGTTCTGACAGTTTCTAAGTAGGTATGTAGGTAATGTAAGTATGCGTCATATGAAATATACAATTTCGTTGTATCTTGATATTCTTGATACAATTAACAAGCTAGGCTTACATTTAACAACACGGAGCGAGCAAACAATTTCTTGGGCATACTGTCCTGAAGGCACTTTTTCCGCAAATCCTTTGTAATATTTCATTTCATTCGCAAATCCCTCAAATCAAAACAGACCGAAGAAAAAGCTTGCAATCTAAAACAAGAACAAGACGTAACGTTCTCTTACAATCTATTTTAGCCTTTGTTTCTCTCAGAATTCACTTCAGAATGGTAGCAAGCGACTTCGTTAGTCAGTGCCGAAGGATCACCCTCTGTAGGCTTTTTGTTTTTATGTCATTGCCTAACAGTGAAAAGGTTTTTAGGCGGCGATTTTCCGCGCGCAAATTGTCATTTGTTTTTTTAAACAACGCTGTTTTTGTTGCATTACCACAAGAACTGCCAATTACTTTTGTTTATTTATTGCGAAACTTCTTTATTCTATCTTTTCCTATTATCTGACCATCCTTTATCTTATCTAGCTTAGCTCAAGAAACGCGTCATCGTCCAACCTCATTGCTCACCTGCCTAACCTAACCGATTCGAACTCCAGTGCAGAATAAGTATATGGCTTGCTTGTAAGGCAAGGTGTAGTGTGTACCTCAGTGTATACCTACGAAGCTTCAAAAGCACACTAGGTAGGTAGATACCTATTAGAAACCTCCCCACTCGTGACACTATGACATAAATCACCATCACCGCCCAAAACCCTGTCGATCGTCCAAATCTATTTCGAAAACGCCACAGATTCCAAATCCCAACTAAAAAAATACTGCCATAATCCCGGCGGCTTTCCCGCGCTTAAAAACAAAGATGGCGACACTCAAAGCCGGTAAAAGCGACAATAGAAGAGGCTAATGGACGTCGTCACCGGCTATGGCATTTTCCAAAAAACAATACAAGTGGCCTAAGCGTAGGAAACTATTGTGGTCGGTTTTAGTTCTTGTAACGGTCTTTGCGACGAGTAGCGAACTTACGAGTATTTTAGAGGGTAAGGTACCAAAGTGGAGAACTCAACCTCCATCGTCGGTTCTATATTGAAAATTCTAAAAGGAACTATCGACTCCTATTCCTTCCTATTTACAAACAAAAGTAATATTTTTCGAAGCCGACGACGACGGTTCATCTAGGATAGGATTCTACATGACGGAAAAAACACAGAATTGTACGCAGTTAAACCCGGAGAAGAAAACAAAGTTGCTTCAATTGAAATTTTAAAGACCGGCAATTACGCCGCGCTGTTTAATTATTATCAAATATTCACCGTTTCAATATCATAACTTTACTTTGGGAAGCTAAGGACAAAGGAAACCCATGATCTGCTAAAGGGTTTGTTTTCTGACGGATGTGGCACCCATAGTTTCATGATGCAGCGAACGTGTGGGTACTTACCGCTGCCTCGCACGCTCGCTAGGTAACGACGGCATTTGCAGTCCGCTATGAGGAGGGTCGGTAGCTGGGCGGGTGATGATAATACCAGAAAATCATTTGAAGCATGTCACGACAGGGGGCCCCGTACGTAGTAGGCGCGAAGCACGCTTGCGCGAGGCACGCTGGCGCGAAGCACGCTGGCGCGAAAAATATTTTGAGAGCTCGCGAGCGCGAATGGTCGTTAACGCGAAAGGTCGCTTGCGCCAAAATGCGTAGTCGCGAAGAAAGTTTACTCTTAGGGTGGTGGGGTCGTTACTGACGATATACAGGTTGCCATGGACAATAAGCAGCTCTCTGTGCTAGCACATCATGACTTCAGCAGCGCCTTCAACTGCGTCGATTTTGATATTCTTATTGAATTGCTGAAATCCTTAAACGTCTCTTGCCGCTCGGCTGGCTGGTTCGACTCTTACCTGAGAGATCGGCAGCAGCGCATTAGGTCCGAGGAGACTTTAACCGAGTGGTGCGATCTTACTGCGGGCGTTCCTCAGGGTGGCATTCTTTCCCCTCTTTTGTTCTCCGTATTCATAAATTCCATCTCTGATGTTATCTCTTCTTCATATCATCTATATGCTGATGATCTTCAGATTTATCGTCATTTTCTCTTCAGTGATATGACTTTGGCTATAGACTCGCTTAACGCTGACCTCGAGAACATCAGGAACTGGGCATTATCATTTGGACTGCTGGTTAACCCCAGTAAGTCCCAAGCCATGATTCTGGGCACTAGGTACTCGCTAAATCAAATACTACATCTGCCCATATGTCCTGTGGTTTACAACGGTACTGTTATCGCCTACAGTGACAAGGCCAAAAACCTGGGGGTCATGTTCGATAATCAGCTTTCCTGGACAAAGCATGTCAATGAGGTCAGCAAGCGTGTCTCCGCCAGTTTTCACTCGCTAAGAAGACTCCAGTTCTTCTTACCACGTCAAACGAAAATTACCCTGCCTCAATCCCTTCTCCTTCCACTGATCGACTATGCAGATGTCTGCTGGGTCAGCGCAAACGAAGAACAACTGAACAAACTCGAGCGACTTCAAAATCTCGGGATTCGGTTCATCTTCGGTTTGCGAAAGTTTGACCATGTCTCGCAGTATCGCAGGGAGTTAAAATGGCTGCCTATTCGTCTTCGTCGGGATATGCATATCCTCACTACCCTTTACAGCATTTTAACTAACCCTCGATATCCTAGCTTCTTACGTGAAAAATTTACCTTTCTCCAGTCGACTCTACCGCGTAGAACCGACACGGCCTCCATTCTTTCCACTCCACAACACAATACCGTCGCATACAAACATGGGTTCCGTATGAGGGCAATAAGTCTTTGGAACGCGCTTCCCTGCGCCATCAGGGACAGTCCATCTCTCTTCATTTTCAGAAATCGTGTAAAGGAGCATTATCTTTCTCTTTCATAAAGTTAGTAGGTATTAAATATGTATTAGGGTTTATTTATGTTAAGATATATATGATTAATATGTATTCAGGTATGTAGGTACTTAGGTATTTATTTTTTGTCATTGCAATTAATTGTGTGCAATAAAGAAATTATGAATTATGAATTATGAATTATTATATTCAGTAATTTAGTAATATAATTTATTTATATTTTATTTTTACTTTAGCACATAGGCCTACCCGTTTTGAGTTTTAAAATTTATCCTGTCCATCCTGGGTTTGCTGGAAGAAATCTCTTTTTAGAGATAAGCTTGCCTTTGTTCATGCCTTTTCTGTATTGTTTGTGTTTTTTTCTGATATGTGCAATAAAATATATCTGTGTATACATTTGAGTAGGTACCTACATAAATAGTTTTAAGCTTCCTTTTCAGGTTCTTCAGTGAGCGTGGCATGTGTCATCAACACCGGCCAAACGGCAATATTGACGGCAACGGCTCATCGACACATGGCGCGTGGCCTGTGTCTTATTATTTTTTTTTCACAGTAAATATTTCAAATTTCTATTTCTATCTTTCGAGTTTCTACTATTTTACTAATGCCATATCCAGTGGCACTGTCCAGTTCCTAGCGAACGAGTCGTGAAGTCTACGATATCCAATTTCGGGAGACTATGAATTAATTATTCACGGTGGAAATGGATAGCGTCATTTTTGAGTTGCCGCTCCTAGCTTGGGGCGGGGCTGGGGGGGGGGGGGGCAAAAGTGTGGATACTTCGTAGACTGAATCCTGAACTAAACTAATCCTAAAGACTTTAAGGATAGCGTTTGTTATTTCAGCGGCAGTAGAAATACACCACTCTGAGAACATTTCAACTCTCTACCTTTTTCTTTTCTTCTGATATATCTTGACAGTGGAGGCTTAGTATTAAGCTGGACATCGACTTGGCGACACGCAACGCAGGCAGGCCGCAGATTTAGATTGTCTATAAATTCGGTTATAGATCCGGTAGTATTGTACTGTTTTCTAACGAAATTTTGGCGCGTGACGTAGGGGAGCGCCATTACTACAGACCGTTCACACGTTCAGAAACCTCTTCGTCTCTCTTTCTAGCTGTAAGGATTAGGTACAGCTAGAACGAGAGGCAAAGAGGTTTCTGGAGGTAAAATAACTGTGAACGGTCTGTCTGTACGCAACTTAACGCAATGAACCTACGTCATCAACACAGACCTGCAGTGCACACCTTTCATTTCCCATTGGTCATCAAGCATTTGTTCTACCTGTCACCGCGCGCCAAAAGATCGTTCAATCTCTTCTTAGAGAAAAGCTCGCCTTTGTACATTGTTATTCTTTCATGTATTTTCTGTTTATATCTGTTTTGTGGAGTACAATAAATTACGAGTTACGAGTGTAGTAGGGATGATGGATGCGGTTCTATAGAAATTCATAGACAGACAGAAATCATAATGCGTTGTCTGCCTGCGTTGCGTGTCGCTAAGTCGACGTTCTCTCTCTCCGTCTGTATTCCGTCCGAAGGTGATAATTTTTAGGGTACCGTACCCTAAGGGTGCCAAACGGGACCCTATTAATAAGGCTCCTGTTGGATTATTCGATTGAGAATCGATTGTACAAAAACTAATCTGTGAAACCGCCACACTGTATTTAAAAAGTTAGTTCATAGCTGTGTTATAAAAGGCGTTGCAACCGCCCAGACCCTCCTTGTTTCTGGTGTGTTCTCAAGCTGATAGGACATAGTCGTATAGCCTTCCAAGTACGTAAATTCCCGCCAATATAAGGAATTCGGTTAAACTACTAAACCGTCGTTTCTCTAAATCTTAACTCTGCAAATAGGCTCATACCCAATAGCTCCGCTGTCCGTCTGTCCGTCCGTCCGTCCATCCGTCCGTCAGCGAGTCCTAGAGCATGAACCGTAATAGCTAGAAAGTTGAAATTTTCACAGAATGCGTATTCTGTTGCCACAACAACAAGTACTGAAATACGAGAGATATTACAAATTAAAGGGGGTCCCCATACAAGAGACGTGTTTTTAATTTTGTTTTTGTTTTATTGTTTTGAGTGCTTATGTTGTGGTATACGATGGTACGGTACCCTTCTTGTGCGATTCCGACTCGCACTTGACCTGTTTTTTTTTTCAAAATGGTCACGTACAACTCAGGGTTAGCCTGTTTGGTGGTTCCCCACACCCAAACAGTTTCTAAACTTGTCGAAACTCCTTGTCTGATCGCCGCGCCCGCGCCCGCCAGGGTTGCCACTCATTACAATTTAATATTTAATTTGAGTGCTCGCCTTCCTTCGCGTGCGGGCGATTGCGTGACGCCGGTTTTTAACGGAGGCAAGTGGCTCTAAAACTAGTGTTTTTTTTGGGAATTTGGTGTTTGTCAAAGAATTCCGTTTATTCCATACCACGTTTCGAACCGCTGTAAATAACACCAAAATCTGACCTCAAAATACGGCGGCAATGGCATAAATTGTTGACGACTTGAGGAGTTCATTTAATTAACTGTTTGTACAATATTTTTCCAAACCGTTAGGTATACCGACTTCAGGCGAATTCCGTGATTAGATCTAACTGTCCGGATAATGTTTTCTAAACAGTTATTCGGTGGCTACTGGGCCCGAATTCTACTGTTCACAAGCATACGACAAGCCTGGCACAAACTTCAATACGAGGTATTTGATATTCTATTGAAACCGGAATCCAATTCACAAGCGCCAGCGTAAGTACGTTTTGGACAGTAGAATCCCAAAAAAACATGCATACGCATATACAAAAACGCCAGTCTCGCAGCCTGCGCAGTTTATTCTACCGTAAAAAGTTGTGAGATCTAATTTTAAACCAAGTCGGATAATTTAACCAGTATCTGTGTATGGTAGAATCTTTCCAACAACTTTATTATCGTATACTGTTAAGTAACTACCTAATTAGTTAACTAATAACATTTATAGTGATCGGATCAATATAAGACATCTTTATTTCTTCAATAATAATTAGAATGACTTGGCAATCGCACGTAGAAAAGTTGTCGACTATAGGACCGTGTGTGCAACGTAATGTACCTATTGCTCTCGCTCCGAAATAATTCGTTGTTTTCTTATTAGTTAAGTTTATCTTTATTTAGAGATGTGTTGTGTTGAGTAATAATATTCATTTGTGCTCTGGGTGCTATAGAGTGGTCAGTTAAGCGCGATTGCCAAGTTATTCTAATTATTATTGAAGAAATAAGGATGTCTTATATTGATCCGATCACTATAAATGTTATTAGTTAACTAATTAGGTAGTTACTTAACAGTATACGATAATAAAGTTGTTGGAAAGATTCTACCATACACAGATACTGGTTAAATTATCCGACTTGGTTTAAAATTAGATCTCACAACTTTTTACGGTAGAATAAACTGCGCAGGCTGCGAGACTGGCGTTTTTGTATATGCGTATGCATGTTTTTTTGGGATCTCATTTCTTTTTGTAAGTAACTTTCCTTTTTTTCTTTTCGGGTACTATTTCTTGTGCGTTAGCTATCGACTTTCTCAAAGCCCACTCCCTATCTCTATGGGCTCTTCTCTGTGGCTTTTTGATGTTACGATTTGTGACAAGTCTGGGCGGTGAATTATATAAATATTTTCAACTTACTTAATCCGTACCAATCTGGGTTCAGACCAGGGCACAGTACTACCACAGCTCTCTTAAAAGTCAGCGATGACATCCAGCAGGCCATGGACCAGAAGCTACTCACTGTGTTGGCCCTGCTTGACTTCAGCAATGCCTTCAACTGCGTCGATTTTGACATTCTTGTTGCGATTCTGACTTCTTTAAATATCTCCTCACACGCGGCTCACTGGTTTGACTCCTACCTGAGAGATCGCCAGCAGCGCATTAAGTCTGAGGAAACCGATACTCAATGGTGTGATCTTACTGCAGGAGTGCCACAAGGCGGCATTCTCTCTCCTCTCTTGTTTTCAGTCTTTATCAACTCCATCTCCGATGTATTCTCTTCTCTGTATCATCTCTACGCAGATGACCTCCAAATCTATCGCCACTTCTCACCCTGCGATGTGGTTTCAGCCGTAGAGGCCTTGAATGCTGACCTCGAGAATGTGAAGGACTGGGCCTCGTCGCACGGATTATTGGTTAATCCGACCAAATCGCAAGCAATGATTATAGGAACCAGGCACACTCTTTCCCGGTTGCAATCACCCATTCCTGTTACTTATAATGGCACTACAATAGAGTATACTGCTAAAGCGAAAAACCTTGGCGTCATATTTGATAATCAGTTTTCATGGTCTCCACATGTCTGCGAGGTCAGCAGACGGGTCTTTGCGTCTTTCCACTCTCTCAGGCGACTCCAGAACTTCTTGCCGCGGCAAACCAAAATTACCCTTGCGCAGTCCCTTCTCCTGCCGCTGATTGACTATGCCGATGTTTCATGGGCGAGCGCAAACGAAGGGCAACTGGACAAACTCGAGCGACTCCAGAATCTCGGGATTCGGTTTATCTTCGGACTGCGCAAATTTGACCATGTCTCTCAATACCGTAAGGAGTTGGGGTGGCTTCCGATTCGTCGTCGCAGAGATTCGCACATTCTTCATTATCTTTTCAATATATTGAAAAATCCGCGCTATCCTAACTACCTTCGAGACCGTTTTGAGTATCTCTTTTCGGGAGATCAGCTTCGTAGATCTCACACTGTCTCACTTTTGGCCACTCCTCAGCATAACACCGCTGCGTATGAGCACTCTTTCAGGTTGCGAGCGGTCCGGCTTTGGAACGAACTTCCTTGCACTATTAGAGACAGTCCTACCCTTTTCTCTTTCAAGAAACGTATTAAAGAGCACTACCTCTCTCTTTCGTAAAAGTTATTGTATGTATATATTTATTATATGTAAAGTGTATGTAGTATATCAGTATGTATAAGTAGTAGTAGTTCTTCTGTATTTAGTATTTGTTCGTTTATATTTTATTTAACTTGTTATTGTGCACTGCCTACCCTTTCATTATATAATTTTTCCTTTCACGCCTGGTTTGCTGGAAGAGATCTCTTTTTAGAGATAAGCTCGCCTTTGTACATGTGTTTTCTTTTAATGTAACTGTTTAAATTATTGTGTGCAATAAAGAATTGTGAATTGTGAAATATAAATCATACCTCAAACCAAACCATACAGCGATTCAGGAAATGCACACCTAGCGACATCTAATGGGGAATAGCGATATTAGACAATATTGTAACCGCTTTATTTAAATCATAGCTGGAACCAAACCATACCGCGATTCAAGATACACATAGATAGATACACATATCTATGTATTATAGGTATCAATGACGCCAAACATCTTGAGCAAAATGTGACGTGGTGGGGGAAAGTTTGCGCATGTACACTTACGTGCCAAAAAAACGACGCACTTAAAATTCTCAAAACAAATCGTACCTACAGTATACTGCATGAATCTTAGTGCAAATACTATATACTTACTTAGTTCAATCGATAGAAAATGAGAAAATACTGTACCATTTTCATGAGGGACTGAGCGGTAACAGGTGCACAATAACTGTTTGAGACACGCGAAGTAGGTACATTTGCTGCGAACTATACAGATTTAATGGTCTGGTCTGTGGATATGACTTTCAAAATAAAACTGTAAATTATTTAGCGACATTTGTCGTCTTTATTGGTGTCTATTAACAAAGAATAATGATTTGACAAAAGATAAGATTTTTTATGGGATACCTACGATTGAAATTCCCTAAAAATACGTTTTTCCACGTAACCTATAAAACATAATAATATCTTCATTGATAGAAATCTCATCATATACCATCTTTCTGGCTTGCCTTTTTAAAACTACGTTCGGACGTCGAGGCATTTTTTATCCGTGATTTCACTGCACGCAAGTGTATTGGGCAGCGACGAGACGTGAACTCAAAGCGGGAAACTGATCTACCAATAGCGTGGCTAGGCGCGCTCGATGCGATGCTCCTTCCGCACGCCGCGTCCCGCACCCTATACCGTGGTGCGCAGTATCATATATCAGATGGTTTCTGCGCATGCAAGGTCATTTGTTCAAGTTGTTTGGCGTTACCTATACCTACTAGTATAGTTTTATTGTACGCGCAATTCTTCCCCTTACCTATCATCTCCGTCTCCTACCCAACATGGTTTGCTGGAAGAAATATCTTATTAGAGATAAGCTCGCCTTTGTACATTTTTTTTCTATGTTAAGCTATTTTTACTGTCATGTGAGTACAATAAAGAAATTACGAAATTACGAAATTACATAGCGACATCTAATGGGGAATAGCGATGAATCGAAGTAGTCGTGTACTGAGCTTATTGATAATTAATATATTATTAAATTGGGGCTAAAATTGCGCAATGTTTGAGTTTTCCTTGGCTTTGCAGGCTAAACTCTAACCATGCTCAAAATTTTAAGCTTGTAGGTTCGCTAGAAGTAACCTTTAGAGTTTTCATGATCGTGAATCAGTGAGTCAGTGAGTGTCAAAATTGAGGATCTTTGAATTGCTGTACCTTCAACTCTACTGGTTCAAATTTATTGAAATTTTGAGAATATGTCTTATGACATGGTGCCTTTTAGCCGCCGGGAATTCAGGTTTCTATCTTTATCCACAACGGAGTAACAGGTAGGTCAAATATGCTCTGAATGGCTTCCTGTAAAGGATGTTACTGCTGCGCCCGTATGTTTTTTGCTCGACTTGGCTTGGGGGCGCTGCCGCGCCCCCAGATACGAAGTACGCTGGCGCGTTGAAGTTTGTGCCAGGCTTGTCGTATGCTTGTGAACAGTAGAATTCGGGCCCTGGTCGTGAATCGTAACCTTTGAACAGCGTCTCGGAAATTGGCCCTCAGGTCTTTCTATTTATTTCCTCTCTTGGGAAGCACAGGCTCCATCGCAAACACAAGCCATATAATACAATTCAGTCATTTCTTTATAGTTGTTGTAGGTACTTAACAAAGTTTAAGAACCACAGGTCTCCAGTAGCCAACAGGTGCATTCTCACCCTCCAAGCGATCCTATTACAACTGCCATTGAGTCTAAAATTGAAATAGGATCGTGTTACAAGCACACCCGTCTCCAAAAGTGCTTCAAAATCTTCTGCACAGCACCCGTACCATGTCGGGCGCGGCGCGAGTTTTGTCGCGGGAGGGTGTGGGATAGAACTATACAGAGTGGCATTTAATTAGCTGACCATATTTTAGGGAATGATAGTACGAACAAGGACTCATAATTATGAACAACTTTTAAAAACATATGATCGCAAACGAAAGCATCGGGAATGGATTTCTTTGCGATTTTTTTTCACAACGATGGGTAATATCATTCCCCATAAACAATGTGTAAATAAATTAATGCAAAATGAGAAACTACTTTGTTAGGGACATTATTCTTAGCAACTTTCATTATGAAACCGATTTGATCAAGAGCAACTTTATTTTTCACTTCTCATACAAATCAGCTGATCTACTCAGGCCAAAATGTACTGGGAAGTGAAAAATCAAGTTTCTCTGATCAAATCGGTTTCATAATGAAAGTTGCTCAGAATGATGACCATAACAAAGTCGTTTCTCATTTTGCGATAATTTCATTTACTCGTTGTTTAGTGCTGTGCCAAGCTCTGTCCGTCGCTTTCCCGCGACAAAATCCGCGTCGCGCTCGGCATGCTCGGCTGCTGGGCATATTGCCAAGAGGCACTCGTGAAATATTAAATTGAAAACATAAGATTTATCGACTGTTAGGAACATTACATGTTTCGCGCCCGGGGCTAATGTAGTTACTGTGAGAAAGAAAATAAAATTGTCTACCCATAAATTTTTTAGTAAGTATACCTAGTCTATTTAAAATAGTCGTAATTCACAATTCATAACAGTTGATAACATAGCATCACGCCTTTTCCCATAAGAAGTGGCATGGCAGCGAGGCACACAAACAATAGAAAAGAAAGAAATCTATCAAAATACTGAACTTACAAATACAAGCTATGCGGGAAATGGCTTCAACGAAGCGATGAAAAACGTGTCCGTTTTCCGTCACAAGGGGCATGACCTGCGCCGTAGCTTATTGAATATATTTTAAAGTTTTGTCGGTGACTGTACTAATTACACTCGTCATCATTGCGACTTTCCACTGAGTCAATATTTTGGTTAAAAGCTTCATCATCGTATTACTTACTTGCCTACTCCTTTCTTCTTTGTCTCATTTCATCTCTCTTTTAATTTAACAATAACAAATTGAGAAATATCTTACAACTCCTATTTGGCTTTGGTTGTGGTTACCTGTGTAGATAAAATAAAAATACTTTTTATGAAAGAATTGGCTTCATGAAAAAATTAAAAAGATGGCATAATACTTAATTACTTGAATGAGATTAGGGTAAATCTTTTGGAGCAGTGACAATGATATGCCGAAAACAATCTACCTATAAACAATTAAGTACCTACCTACTTTATGTATACTTTACATTAGTTACTTTATATATATATATTTTTTTCAAAACACAAGTCAGAATAGTAAAAAAATCTAAGACCCAAATAAGTGCCTAAATTAAAGCTCAAATAAGATTCCCCCGACAACCAACTATTAAAATGTCTGCTCAAAACTCAAAAATAACAAAAAAAACCTTCTACCAAATCAAACTCATTACCCAAATTCAACTAAAAATATCCATATTTTCAGCGACCTGAGCCGTAACGAGCTAACTGCGCTCAGTCGGCGCGCTCTAAGAGGACTGAGCGCCGTGCGAAGCGTTCATCTCGACTCGAACAAGCTGCGATGTGTCGACGAGAAGGCGCTAGAACAGCTGAAGAGTTTGGACACACTGTATGTATTACCATTACTAGGTAATTACTATGCGAACACAATGACCGTGACCGTGACCATGACCGTGACCTTGACCGTGACCGTGACCATGACTATGACCATGACCGTGACCGTGACCGTGACCATGACCATGACAAAACTATAATCCTAATTTTATACTTATTTTATTCCCAGCACACTCAACAATAACAACCTGACCTACCTACAACTGGAGCCGTCGTCGGTCGCGCGCCTGCGCTCGCTGCGTTTGTCCGACAACCCACTGGTGTGCGACTGTCGCGTCGCTCGCCTCGCGTCGGCCGTGCGCTCCGCTGGCATACTGGGGCTCGCTGCCAGGTGAGACTGGGGGAAGAACTTGGAGGACAATAACAACAATACAACATAAACCTAACATAAAATAACAACAACAAAATAAACTAGTCTGCTTCAACACAACAACATGACTACAAGGACAACAAAAACAGAACAACAAAGGCACAACAACACAATTATTACAGCAAGTAACAATCCGACAACAAAGGTACAACAAAAACAACAACACAGCAACAATAAAAGCACAATCCAACAACACCAAACAACTATAAAGACACAACAACAACAATCTGAACTATCCAGATCACTGCCAGGTGACGACGACAAAAAAAATAGCAATTAATTTTGTTTCTTCAATATTCTAGATGCCAAGGCCCTGCTGCGCTCAGGGGAGCCCTGTTGACTGACCTGGAGCCTCATGAACTCATTTGTAACGGTGAGTGATATAGGTATATGATGATCTTTGTGCCGCAGCAGCCGATTGCCTTGCAAGCAACGTCCAGTACTCTTATCCCGGCTGAGAAGGAAGAAAAACCTTCACTATGTGGCATTCGTTTCGGGCGCTTCCGTTCCGTGGCCGATCCGACCGTCGGTGTTATCAAACTGCCCTATTAGGGTCTCTAACACAGATTTACAGTTACTACCACTGATTAGCGCTAGCCTTATCGTGTCCTCCAAGGAAAGAAGCGTCCGAAACAAATGCCACATGGTACGGGCACCCATCCTGTACCCTCGGCCAGATGATGAATGAGAATAAGACAAATATTGAAAAACTTATTAAAAGAATACATTAAAATATTGGAGCTTGGAGATAGTGGTAGTATATAAAAAGTATTAATATTAAATTGACGTTGACTAAGCAATCTGTATGATTTTATGGTCAATAAAAAAATTCGAACTTGAACTTGAACTTGATGTTATACCCGCACGCACGATCTTATCCGATGTGCGAATGCCGCTTGACCAATCACGCTCCTTGTTATGTTTTCACACTTGATGGTACAGCTTTTCAACGATCTTTTGACATGCGGTGACAGGTGGAACTAACGCTAATTAACCAATGAGCAATGAAAGGTCGGTGTTGATGATAGGTTCGTTGCATCAGCTTGCGTAGAAGTGGTGCCACCATGGCAAACGTCATGTCATTCACCAGCCAAAAGGTCGTCGGAAGGAAGACGTAAAACCTCGTAAAACTATCCCCTAAATGGCACCCGAGTGCCAAAAATCGTTGTAAGACTGTATGTTGTTTGTGACCACGCAGGCCCAACCTCGACGGCGCCCGGCGAGTGCTCAGCGGAGCCCCGCTGCCCGGTGCCGTGCCGCTGCTCGCCGGAGGGCACGGTCGACTGCCGCGAGAAACTACTGTCGGCGCTGCCGCAGCACATACCGCATAAGGCTACGGAGATGTGAGTAGAATAATGCACAATTTCACCAACAGTTAGGGGACACTTAGCTCTTTTTCTTACAGTCTATTCGTGATAAGAATGCAGTGAAATTTAAATTTTAATCTGTTATTTATTATTTAATCGTATGGCTCGAATGAAAAGGCTACAGGGCAATATTTAATGAACTAAGCCAGTTGGCTGCGTCAGGAGGAAGGTCAAACAGATCTCGGGGGGGTCCATTGTAAGATGTCAAAGGGCAGAGCTGAACGATGTGCTCCATGGTCTGTATTTCTACCCCGCACCCACACATGGCACTATCTCTCCAACCCCACTTGTGACGGAAGTAATTGCACCGACCGATCTGTTAACACACACTCACAGGACAGGACACAACCTTCGCGTTCGAGAGTTTGCCTTCAACTGGTCACTGTGAACTTGGCTTGATAATTGGAAACGATTTGATTGGTCGCCGGACAGTGATGACTTTACAGCATTCTTATCACGAATAGACTAAAGCTGTATAGCGATTGTTTTGGCGATCGGCCTCTTAAATTTAGGAGGTTCCCTAGTAGTCTAGATTTTAGATCAAAGCGAAACAACCGCCAAGTGGTCCCTGAAATGAAATAAAGTGTTAAGTTACTGTGCAATAAAGTATATGACTATGAATAAGGTGTCTCCTAAAAGATAGGGATTTTTGGTGAAATCAGCCATAAGTGAGGCGGAATCTTTTCTATATACTTTATCAATAAAAACCCGTTTTGCTAGTATATGATACATAAGCACACGAAATTAAGTTTTCTATGTACTCACATAGTTTGGGCTACAGTCCAACACAAAGTCCCTTAATGATGTATCATTGTTTCAAATGACTGTATTCTGTTTTGTGTACTCATTGTAAATAAATAAATCTGAATGCCAGGCAAAATCTGGATTCGAACTATGTCAGAATCATTTTGGGTTATGAGATGTAAGCACGTACCGAATGCTACGGAGATGTGAGAAGAATATCAGTGAAAGCAGAATTCAGGCAGAATCTAGTCAAATCAGAGAGAATTAGGAAAATCTGAATTATATCAGAATCAAAATCCTAGACAGAATCTGAGTCAAAAGCAGCAACGTATGTTGATGATTAGCAGACTCAGAATCCTAGGTAGAATCGGAATGACAGACAGAATCAAATTCAAAAACACTATTATAATCCCAAGTAGAATTAGATTAAAACTATAAGTATATTATAGTACCTATCTGTGCTAAAACTCAGATACAATCAGAATCCCAGGCAGAATGCGAATCCCCAGTAGAAACCAACATTGTAGCATTATTCAGTATTCTATTAGGCAGTGATATTTGTATTTTACAAAAACTACCTATCGCTTTCCAGCCGCCTAGAGCAGAACGAGATAACCGAGGTCGGGCCAAGCGCGTTTGCCTCAGTGAAGCGCGTGGCCCGCATCGATCTCTCCAACAACAAGATCACCAAACTTGCCTCCGATGCCTTCACCGGGCTGACACATCTGACTTCATTGTGAGTATTCTAATCTTTGGTGACTTCTGCAAAGAAGAATTAAATAATAGCTTGTACAGACTGAAATGACGCTCCCATTCCTTTATTTGCTCCCATTCCTTTTTTCGCATCCCACTTCTTTATTTGCGATGTGCTTGTGAGTTAAAATGTGGTAGAGAGGCGCGTCACTTAAGTTTGAACAAGCTATAGGTACCACCACGTACCACTTACTTGCTAAACAAA
Organism: Argyresthia albistria; assembly: GCA_963457715.1. Taxonomy (NCBI): domain Eukaryota; kingdom Metazoa; phylum Arthropoda; class Insecta; order Lepidoptera; family Argyresthiidae; genus Argyresthia; species Argyresthia albistria. The sequence continues at coordinate 2,767,965 of OY735282.1, forward strand.
ACTTTCTGTTACAAAGTTATCTATAGGGTTTTAATTTTAAATAGGTAGGTACCTAATGTGTAAATATTTATGTTTATTTTTCCAGGGTATTATACGGAAACAAAATAAAAGATCTTCCTTCCGGAATATTCCATGGATTGGCTTCGCTACAACTGCTGTAAGTTTTAACATTAACATCATCGTCATTTTCTGCTGGGTTTCTCTTCTTTACCATGCCATTTACTCCGGTCCTGAGCCTCCCACCTCCACTGCCTACCAGCTGTACTAAACGTCCTTCTGGTTGGTGGCCCGTTTTATTCTATACTTACTGTTCTGTTCCCTATTTTCCAGATTACTGAACTCCAACGAAATCAGCTGCGTCAGAAAAGACACTTTCAGAGATTTGCAGAATCTGAAATTGCTGTGAGTAAAGAGTTTTTTCTCGCTAATTTTTTTTTTTTTTTACGTAGCCTAATGTGTCCCACTGCTGGGCAAAGGCCTCCCCATTACGAGCCCACACATCTCTAGTCAGAGCTAGATTGACCCACTCTGGTTCGAACGTGTCCAAGTCGTCCCGCCATCTCCTTCTGGGCCTTAATTAAAGTTGATAAATAATTCATAAACACCATACAAAAATGGACCGGAGCCGAAATAGGAAGTGCCATTGTCAAAATACCAAGTGTCATTTTCAAAGTGGCAACTGCTATATGTACCTAACGACTTTAATATGGTCCTTTTAGACCACAATTATTATTTTACTGAAATTCTTTATCCCTTTTAAAGTTTCCTGATTTTCTTTTCAGGTCTCTCTATGACAACAATATAAGGTCGATACCAAACGGTACTTTCGACGCTCTTACCGGAATACAGACACTGTAAGTATTTTTTTATCACACCTGCTCTGAAAATACATAATAATTATACCAATTAGAGGGAAGAAACGCCTTTATCCCGCCCTTCAAATCCTTTCATCCCAAGATTCCCAAGGTATGGAAGTTTGTATGAAAATCCTTCCGACCCAAGGGTGGGAAGTATGTATGAAATTCCATTACATACCCGGTTTTTTTATTTTTTATTTGTCAGCAGTAATACTGCAAAGAGACTTTAACTGTCTACCTACTAATTAAATTTCAAGTAAATTGTTACTGGCCACATACAGTTTTTTTTTTACCAGTTACCAACCTCCTTGGTGCATACAGAAAATTAAAAACGAAATTATTTTTGTATATAAAACGCGCGGAATCACGGAAGAAATGGCTGCATGACCTTATGATCTTAGCCTACTCCAGAAACGGGCGAATAAAAAAAGGAAAAGCCCGCGCATTTTCGCAAAAACTTCGAGCAAATACATTAATACATTTTCAGAAAATGAAGTCGTTTTCTTTTCCTTTTGCCAACGTATGAAATTTTCATAAGTACTGCAGATTTCTATGCATTTATGTCTATAATTTTCCTCGTAGGTGTAATAAAAAGCACTATACATACCTCAGGATAAAGTACAGTTCCATACCTCAAATGGTTTGCGCCCCTCGCAAGCTCGTGGCGCAAATGCCATAATCTCGGTATGGAACTGTCACTTTCTTCCCTCTGAAGTAATGTACTATACCTGTTTTTATTATAGTTTCAGTTACTTATCTGAGAATATCCTAATATTTATGGTGTTGCCAAAAAACTGTAAAAGTTTTCGAACACACGTTTCGATTGTCTTTCCATTGATGGCGTGCTTTGCGTGCGTTCTCTATCGATAACCTGGAAGTTGGCGTATTGAGACATGTTGCTCTTCAGATTGCAATCACATACTTATTAAGATCGCAATCTTGTCTCAACTTTGCTGGTTACCTGCACCTGTAGCATGTCGAGTGCGAGGGGAGGTTATGTCGCGGAAGGTGAGGGACAGAGACATGTAAAGGCCCAGTACATATTGGGCCACTGCGATGGCCCAACATATTGGCCCATTGTGTACAAGGGCTAATGATATACATTGGTGGGCGTGGCATGGGCGTTGGCGCGCAATCGGGAAGTTGTCGGTTTTTTGGACACACATCAAAGGAATCGTGGCGTAGCGCGTCAATGGTGTTAACTAACACAATGGCTCAATTTTTAGTTCGTCGCCGACCGCTGACTGAGATAGTGTAGTGGCCCAATGTGTACCGGTCCTTCACTCTCTCGCGTCATGCTATGGGTTCGGGATTCTGGACGTACATTAACTGACACGCGACGCAGACAGGCAACGGTGTTTTTAGGGTTCCGAATTCCGATCCTTAAAAGGAAAAAAAGGAACCCTTATAGGATCACTTTGTTGTCCGTCTGTCTGTCTGCCTGTCTGTCTGTCTGTCTGTCTGTGTCTGTCCGTCTGTCACGACCCCTTTTCTCAGGAACGCGTGGAGTTATCATCCCTTGGAGCTGTGAAAAAATCAAACTTCTAGGTCCACGCAATCAAAAGATACCGCAAAATTTTGTCATAATTTTGCTGATTTTGCTGAATTTCTATGAACTCGCGTGGAACTCGCAAGGGAATCAAAACCTAAAGGGTACTTCCGGTTGGCCTAGGGTCATGAAATTTGGAAAATAAAGGGAAAAATCCGAAAACTGTAAATTTCTGTCTGTCTGTCTGTCTCACCGTCTAGACGGTCTTCTTAACAGACGCGTCTGTTAAGACTTTTTCTCAGAAACGCATGGAGGTATAAAGTTAAAATTAATATCGATTACTCAAGACTGTGATCTCTTGAAGTTTTGAAAAACATTAACTACCCGCGGGCAACATTCTTCTATTATTATTTAAAGTTAAACTTTTTTTAGTAGAGCTCCGTGGTCTAGTGGGTTTCATACTCGCCTCTCACGCAGGAGATGCAGGTTCGAATCCCGGTGCTGTCCATGTACCAATGAGATAAGTTATTAAACGGTCTTTCTAGCGGTGATAGAAAACATCGTGAGGAAACCTTCATTATCCCATAGATGCGGCGATGGGCTAGCCCCCTGCCACGCAAAATGGAGTATTGAATCACTGGCTGAAAGTGGGCACAGTTGTGCCTCTGCCACCCCGTATGGGAAAAGGCGTGACGCAATATTATTATTATTATTTAAAAAAACTGGCATAACTTGTGATGTATTTTATTTAGGTAATCCAAAAGTGTTCTAATTCCAACCTCACCCCACAGGCATTTAGGTCGGAACCCGTTCTCCTGCGACTGCGCGCTGCGCTGGCTGGCCGCCTACCTCCGCAAGAACCCGATAGAGACCTCTGGCGCGAAGTGCGAGGGACCGAAGAGGCTGACTCGGAAGAGGATTGACGCGTTGCGCGAGGACAACTTCAAATGCAAACGTAAGTTTTGGCGCGAAGCGACGAGTCGAGCAGAGCAAGTGAAGAATAGGCTTGTGGCCTGTCAAGTCAAAATAGATACTTTTTGTGAACTGTCAAAACGGAAGTTTTGTTCCTGAGTTCTATGATATAACAACAGAATGACGTCATGGTAAAGTGCCATCAAATGCTGTCTTTTTTTGCTCAAAATGGACTTAATAAAATATATCTGCTGGAAATATACAATTATAAGAATGTCAAGCCATTTTGTACATAATGCTTCAACTTAAGACTTGTTCCTAGATTTGATTGGATTACCTTGGCCACAAGCCTATTTCACTCATCTGAGAAATTGATACCTTGAGCCTTTCGGCACAGGCTATCTCTTTCCACACGTGCATAAAGTAAAATCTTCGTCCAAATCTCAGACTCTGACAAAGGTTGTCAGGTAAACACACACAACTATGCTAAGTGCAACCGCCACGTATAAAATAACCGGCCAAGTGCGAGTCGGACTCGCGCACCAAGGGTTCCGTACCATTATCTATAAAAAACAGCAAAAAAAAACATGTTGTATGGGAGTCCCCCCTAAATATTAATTTAATTTTAATTTAATTATTTATTTTTTAAGTAAATAATATACTCAATATATTGTGAACATTTTAAGCGTCTACCTGCTACCATTATCAATATCGAGCAAAAATGAGCAAAAAAATCACGTTTGTTGTATGGGAGCCCCCCTTAACCTTTAACCAGATACATCGTCTGTGAAAATTTCAAAGGTCTACCACGGTTTATGAGATACAGCCTGGTGACAGACAGACGGACGGACGGACGGACGGACAGCGAAGTCTCAGTAATAAAGTCCCGTTTGGCACCCTTCGGGTACGGAACCCTAAAAAGTGTATTGGCGGGAAGTTCTTATTTTTTCTTCATTTTGCAATTGTTTTTTCAATATTGCTGTTTAATTTCCTCACAATCGAAGTGAAAAGCAGAGTGTTGACTCGTACATAAAACCCACTTTACCCTCGACTTGACTATGCACTCGCGCCTGCGGCTCGGGTGGATATATACGCCTCGGGTGAAATGGTGCGTTTTATCACAGATACTAATAATATTGTACTAGGTAATACAGATAGACCACCTAGAACAAAATATGACACCGGCGTAAACTGAGATGCTACGGAAGCTTCTTTAGTTCGAGGCCATTATCGCTTGGTGCAGCACCATGGAAAAATTGCAAATACCACGAGATGGCGGTTTATAGGAGATATATGGGATTTATTCTAAGATTAGCGCCACCTAGAAGTGTGTTTACTGAAACCATGGCGTTTAAAGTACAAATCTTACTCCTCACGCCATCTCTTTTTTACGAAGGGTTACTAATTCTAATTTGTATGGGATGAGCATTGAGCACCCTGTGGTTTTATGCACTTGTTTTACAATCTACTAATGGGAGCTATTTGGGAGGTGTCAAAACCACTAAACTAGAGGAACTAAAGGCACTAAACTGACAACCTTCAAATCCGACAGCTCTTGCGCGGTGGCCACAGATTCTATTTTCAAACACACCACTATCAACATTTTAATTAGTTTAGTTAGTATAGTTCGTGTCGCCTCCCAAATCGCAGGCATTGTCTTTCATGTGTATCTTTTCTTTCCTAGTTACTTTTTTTTTTTTTTAGCTATGTCTTACGTTGTCTTACCAACCTTTCTACCAATCGCTTCCAGCCGGAGAGGACCCACCCAACGCGTGCGGCTCCGTCCCCTCCTGCCCCGCCCCCTGCGCGTGCGAGTCGACTTCCCGCGCGGTCAGCGTGACGTGTGCGCGCGCGCAGCTGCGGGACCTGCCGAGGGACCTGCCGCTCAATACTGATGCGCTGTGAGTATGTATATGGAGTTGGGCGGAGTCGCTTCGGCCGTGAATGGCAGGCCTTTGTTCCCGCTTGTTAGCCTTGGAGAAAGGAAGTAATCAAAGAGTTTCATTGAGCTGAGTTGTTATGACCTATACAGTGCTACATGGATGTTTTGGCACGCAGCCAAAATCGGAACTAACGCGGCCATCTATGGAAGTGTCACTTTTTTGACAGTTCGCTGTGTTTGTTGTGCTTGTACAGTAGCGCCCCCTGTCAATGTCATCTAAGTGACAAAACCTGACAAAACATCCATGTAGAACGGTGGCACTGGCGTTTTTGGAGTTATTTTTAATAGTGTTTTACGGCCCTGTAAACTACCTATTGGCAGAGAAGTCAGTAAAGATTATCTTTCATCTATGGTTGAAGCAAGCTGGAAGTACATCAACTGACACGCAACGCAGGCAGGCAACGTATTGTGATTGTTGTCTATGATTGCTAATATTTGCTGGTGACGGATGCGGGAGGTAGGTAGGCATGATGGGCGCAATTCTATAGCAATTATTAGACAGCAATCTAAATCCGTTGCTTGCCCGCGTTGCATGTCGGTAAGTAGACGTCCGGCTTTGACCTTTGATCGTGTCTGTTGCTGCAGGATCATGCCGGACAACAACCTCGGACAGATCAAATCGGACGGCCTGTTCGGACGACTGCCCGACCTGACTAAGTTGGATCTCCGTAATAATGGTAAGATTGCGTTGGGAATCACGACCACTCGTTGTCCTTCTCTGTTGTAATAATTAGTTTCAACTTTACCGATCTTACGATTAGGGCACATCACTATTTTGTTAGAACAACCCTATTACTTTTGACAGCGCTCTCGCTGTGGAATCTCTCAATAAACTACACGTATTTCACAAAGTTACTTTATTAGTTTTATTAAATATCAACAGGTTATGGGCCCAGGCCACCTGATTGCAACATTCTCCTAAGAAATAATGACTTATTATCAAGGCCTGTGCCCCTCGGTGGGGACATTAATGGGCTACATTTACTTTTACTCTTATATTAAGTATATTAAGAGTACCAGTGCATGCCACCCACTTATGATTTCCCTCCGCCGCCGTTAAAGTGGCAGCAATGAAACCAGAGTTGCTAGCTTTAAAAAATGTGTTAGTCTGGCAATTTCCCTATTTTTTTCTGTTTTGCAATCGCCAAAAATTCATATAAAATGTTTTTTTGATAAAAAAAAACTAAAAACACTCCTTTGAAAGAGATCTTATTTCTTAACACCCACAGTAGCGTAAGGACAAAAGAGTCCTTGGAACAATATTGACATTAAAATCATTAAAAAAAAAATGACATTAAAATTATTTTGACAGTGGGTACCAAGACGTCAATGAATGTCTAATTTTTGACGTTGGTACCCACTGTCAAACTAATTTTAATGTATTTTTTTTTTACAAAAAAAATAAAAAAAATGGCTCGAGTCAACCGGTTAAACGATGGTACGGAGCCCTTCATGTGAGAGCCTGAGTCCCACTTGCCGGTTTATTAACGTTTGCTCATCGATCTTCGCAGGAATCACGGTTATAGAGGACAACGCATTCGACGGCGCTGCCAACATTCAGGAGCTGATACTTGATGGCAATCTGCTGCAGAGTGTCGGAGACAAGATGTTCCTCGGCCTCCATAGCTTGAGTACTCTGTAAGTAAGCGACGACTTCGCAAAACGTCTACTTAGCATAACGTCTACTTCGCAAAACGTCTACTTAGCATAACGTCTACTTCGCAAAACGTCTACTTAGCATAACGTCTACTTCGCAAAACGTCTACTTAGCATAACGTCTACTTCGCAAACCGTTTACTTAGCATAACGTCTACTTCGCAAAACGTCTACATAGCATAACGTCTACTTCGCAAAACGTCTACTTAGCATAACGTCTACTTCGCAAAACGTCTACTTAGCATAACGTCTACTTCGCAAACCGTCTACTTAGCATAACGTCTACTTCGCAAAACGTCTACTTAGCATAACGTCTACTTCGCAAACCGTTTACTTAGCATAACGTCTACTTCGCAAAACGTTTACTTAGCATAACGTCTACTTCGCAAAACGTCTACATAGCATAACGTCTACTTCGCAAAACGTCTACTTAGCATAACGTCTACTTCGCAAAACGTCTACTTAGCATAACGTCTACTTCGCAAAACGTCTACTTAGCATAACGTCTACTTCGCAAACCGTTTACTTAGCATAACGTCTACTTCGCAAAACGTTTACTTAGCATAACGTCTACTTCGCAAAACGTCTACATAGCATAACGTCTACTTCGCAAAACGTCTACTTAGCATAACGTCTACTTCAAAAAACGTTTACTTAGCATAACGTCTACTTCGCAAAACGTCTACTAAGCATAACGTCTACTTAGCATAACGTCTACTTCGCAAAACGTCTACTTAGCATAACGTCTACTTCGCAAAACGTCTACTTAGCATAACGTCTACTTCGCAAAACGTCTACTTAGCATAACGTCTACTTCGCAAACCGTTTACTTAGCATAACGTCTACTTCGCAAAACGTCTACATAGCATAACGTCTACTTCGCAAAACGTCTACTTAGCATAACGTCTACTTCGCAAAACGTCTACTTAGCATAACGTCTACTTCGCAAACCGTCTACTTAGCATAACGTCTACTTCGCAAAACGTCTACTTAGCATAACGTCTACTTCGCAAACCGTTTACTTAGCATAACGTCTACTTCGCAAAACGTTTACTTAGCATAACGTCTACTTCGCAAAACGTCTACATAGCATAACGTCTACTTCGCAAAACGTCTACTTAGCATAACGTCTACTTCGCAAAACGTCTACTTAGCATAACGTCTACTTCGCAAAACGTCTACTTAGCATAACGTCTACTTCGCAAACCGTTTACTTAGCATAACGTCTACTTCGCAAAACGTTTACTTAGCATAACGTCTACTTCGCAAAACGTCTACATAGCATAACGTCTACTTCGCAAAACGTCTACTTAGCATAACGTCTACTTCAAAAAACGTTTACTTAGCATAACGTCTACTTCGCAAAACGTCTACTAAGCATAACGTCTACTTAGCATAACGTCTACTTCGCAAAACGTCTACTTAGCATAACGTCTACTTCGCAAAACGTCTACTTCGCAAAACGTCTACTTAGCATAACGTCTACTTCGCAAAACGTCTACTTAGAATAACGTCTACTTCGCAAAACGTCTACTTAGCATAACGTCTACTTCGCAAAACGTCTACTTAGCATAACGTCTACTTCGCAAAACGTCTACTTCGCAAAACGTCTACTTAGCATAACGTCTACTTCGCAAAACGTCTACTTAGCATAACGTCTACTTCGCAAAACGTCTACTTAGCATAACGTCTACTTCGCAAAACGTCTACTTAGCATAACGTCTACTTCGCAAAACGTCTACTTAGCATACCGTCTACTTCGCAAAACGTCTACTTAGCATAACGTCTACTTCGCAAAACGTTTACTTAGCATAACGTCTACTTCGCAAAACGTCTACATAGCATAACGTCTACTTCGCAAAACGTCTACTTAGCATAACGTCTACTTCAAAAAACGTTTACTTAGCATAACGTCTACTTCGCAATACGTCTACTAAGCATAACGTCTACTTAGCATAACGTCTACTTCGCAAAACGTCTACTTAGCATAACGTCTACTTCGCAAAACGTCTACTTCGCAAAACGTCTACTTAGCATAACGTCTACTTCGCAAAACGTCTACTTAGCATAACGTCTACTTCGCAAAACGTCTACTTAGCATAACGTCTACTTCGCAAAACGTCTACTTAGCATAACGTCTACTTCGCAAAACGTCTTCTTCGCAAAACGTCTACTTAGCATAACGTCTACTTCGCAAAACGTCTACTTAGCATAACGTCTACTTCGCAAAACGTCTACTTAGCATAACGTCTACTTCGCAAAACGTCTACTTAGCATAACGTCTACTTCGCAAAACGTCTACTTAGCATACCGTCTACTTCGCAAAACGTCTACTTAGCATAACGTCTACTTCGCAAAACGTCTACTAAGCATAACGTCTACTTCGCAAAACGTCTACTTAGACTTCGCATAACGTCGACCATAGACATACCTCGGACACTCCATAGAACGCTCGTAAAATAATCACCTATTACTACTACATAACCAAATGATGTTTGTATACGTGCAAATGTGTGCGTAAACTCTGCTAGGGCTGGTGGCGCGGCAAACGCAGCGATATTAAAGTATACGCGTCGTCACTCGTCCGGCGTTCAGCCCTGTCTATTGATTCTTTATCCAATCCTTTGACGCCAGGGGTGGGGTGCGGTATCTGAATCAGCGCGGGGAAGGGAGTGGCTGTTCTGTACGGAGTACTATTATCTCTTCTGTGCCATAGAGTAACTTAGACGTCGACATTGCAAAACGCCGACTTGGCATTTCGTAGACATTGCAAAACTTTGCTAAAAAACAGGGAGCACTTATCCAGTGGAGAGCGCATAGATACATTATCCTTTGAAACACAACTCACCAATTTACGGGCGGCGGGGGACGAGGCTCGAGGCGAGAGCTGTGATTGGTCAGCCGCTGCGAAACTGTCTGGCGGCCCGTCATCGTACATAGGTTGCGTATGCGAACGTTTGTTGAATACAACAAATGTTTGGCGAGCCGCATTCCCCCGCAGGCGCAGTCAATTGGATATTTAATCTCTGCTAAAAAACTATGTGACTTCCCAAAACGTAGACTTTTGAAGTTGGTTGACTTTCTTGTTTTACGAGTTTTAAAACTTAGTTTAATTTTCCGACTAAAAACTAAACTAAATGTAGCCCATTAATGTCCCCACCGAGGGGCACAGGCCTTTACTCGGATCCGAGTAAGATTGAGCCGTACTCCACCACGCTGGCTCAGTGCGGGTTGGTGGAGGGGTTTTTACGACTACACATACTACGAAGTAGTGATAGTAGCCGGGACCTACAGCTTAACGTGCCATCCGAAACACGGAGTGTCCGATAATGTACTTAAGACAAATTAATCATCTCATTGGTACATGGTCAGCACCGGGATTCGAACCTGCATCTCTTGCGTGAGAAGCAAGGTGAAACCCACTAGACCACGGAGTACTTCTCCGTTAATTTTCCGACAGCACATATTTAATTATATTTGTTTGTTTCTCAGGTCGTTAATCAGCAACAAGATAACTTGCATCACCCCGGGCGCTTTTGATCACCTCACTATGCTGTCGACACTGTAAGTAAGATAGATGTTAAAATGTTAAAATTAATTATCTGCTACACCCATATGGGTAAATTTACACTGATACACTAGCTACTGTACTTATCATAAGATCTTTATAAACGTGTAACTTATGGCAATAAACGACTGAACTGAAACGACTGAACTGAACTGTATTCACATGGCCTCACGGTTTTACCCAAACTCAGCGGCAAAGATATGTCTTTTAGAGGTTTTTATAGATAGGTTTTAAGTTTTACAACTTTAGAGCAGCACTGATTAATTGATATAAATTTTTATACTTACACGTTCTTGAGAAAACGATTCTTTTCTTGAGAGACACAAATAAGTTATCTTATTGTGTTCCTTTTTTTCCATCTAAGATAATAATATGTACTTATCTCTAGAAATATGGCTAGGATTTTACTTTAATATCATTTTCATAGAAATCTCGAGAACAACCCTCTACACTGCACCTGCCAGATCAACTGGCTCGCCAGCTGGCTACGAAACCGCGCGCTGTCCCGTGGCGCCACCTGCGCCAGTCCAGCACAACTTGCCAACGCCAACGTTCACGACCTCGACGCTACGGACTTCAAATGCGAAGGTATTAGCGCCATCTGTTGATAGGTGGGAGAACTATGATCTAAATGTCGTTAAGTGTGAAGGTACTGGCGCCAACTGTGGATAGGTGTGAGAACTTTGATGATGAATTACTATGTTACCAAGGTAGTAGCGACATCTACTGTAAGATGTGCGTATTTTACGTGTAAACTGAGTATGTGACTCAGGTCGGGTCGTTAGGTGACAGATTCTGATACATCTGTAATTCAAAGTGTAGGATTTATCATTTTATATAACGAGACCGCTTTAGACCTTTGCCACACCTCGGACACTCCATAGAACGCTCGTAAAATAATCACCTATTACTACTACATAACCAAATGATGTTTGTATACGTGCAAATGTGTGCGTAAACTTTGCTAGGGCTGGTGGCGCGGCAAATGCAGCGATATTAAAGTATACGCGTCGTCACTCGTCCGGCGTTCAGCCCTGTCTATTGATCCTTTAACCAATCTTTTGACGCCAGGGGTGGGGTGCGGTATCTGAATCAGCGCGGGGAAGGGAGTGGCCGTTCTGTACGGAGTACTATTATCTCTTCTGTGCCTTTGCTTGAGACACACCCTAAATTAAGTAAGTACAATAAGTTTACTCTCTGTATTCCAGCGGACGACCTGGGCTGCCTCGCGTCGGACTACTGTCCTGCGCAGTGCCAGTGCGCAGGCACTGTGGTGCGGTGCTCGCGCGCGCAGCTGGCGACCCTGCCGGCTAACATACCCAGGCAGACCACGGAACTGTGAGTAATGAATAAACAAACTTCTTATGTACTTTATCACATAAGCTAGCCTGACCTATCCTAGACTGATATGACTATATACTAGACTGATATTCATATCCTTAGAAATGTTACTATTTGCTGTTATAAGTTTCAAAGGTTTTAAAAATTTATAATTGATATGTTTATGTGTTAGTAAGATATATGGAATTTTTCTGGAATAAAGATATTATTATTATTATTATTACCCTAACTTAACCTATCCGGGGTCCCTCTACGCAGGAAATATATCCTTCAGATGACTGCTGGAATAATTGCAGTGTAACATGATGTAATGATAAATCGAATAAAACCTAATCTATCCTAACCTAACATATCCTACCCTAACCTAACTTAACCTGACAATCTATTTATGTAGCGTATCCGACATAATATATTAAAGATGATAGTATGCCTGAAACAGTTAGACTCTATTCTGACCAAAAGAGTTTGTTGGCAGGCTCAAGATACGTTTATTCAGGGTCGTGAGTCGAATATTGGTGATATCGTTGAAACACTGGGTAGCGACTCGCCGGGAATTCGTAGATAGTCTTCAGCTCCTTGGTAGACTCGTAACAAATCCAGCTGGTCCGCTTCTCCAGACGTCAACAAGAGATATGATTAGCGCCAGGAGGATTTTACAACTCGACGTGGAACCCCAAAGGTTGGGGATTATAGAGAATTTTTATAGCAACTTCTGCACTTTACAGCAACTCAAAATTCAGCTCCAATACAGTACAAAAGAGACTAGCCCAACGCCGCAACTATAGGCGTGACTTAAAAAATTGTGCAGAAGGTACGTCCTCACTTTTCAGAGCTCAAACCAGGACTGCGTCAAAAAAACAATCAGCTGCCAGACAAGATTCTAGACAACTATTTACGAATTTCTAAAGTCTTACTTTTAATCTGGCTAATAAGCCAGTAGCCAATATGGTCAAAGAGGTAGTACGTTACATGCCTGTAAACATAATGTTACCAAAGTAGGTATTACATTCCCCAAATTCCTTCCAGCTACCTCGAATCGAATGAAATCACCACCGTCACCTCGGAAGAAATCCGTCACCTCACGCAATTGACGCGACTGGACCTGTCAAATAACAAGATCACTGTACTGTCAAACAACACCTTCGAAGGACTGAGCAAGCTGTCAACTTTGATAGTCAGCTACAACAAGTTGAGATGTGTGCAGGTGAGATATCTGTCAAGTTATTGCAGTTTAATTGACCGAGCGAGCGAAGCGTCTCCGTTTCAGGATTGGGCAAAAATGCTTTCGTATGTTTGTTTGTTTGTTTGTTTGTTTGTTTTCCTGTACTCCTCTACAGGGCACATTTCTCAACCGATTCGCGTGAAATTTTGTGTGTAGGTTGAACAATTACATAGTTTTTTTTTCAGTTTTAGTATTTTTTTTTCAAAATGGCGGAGAGATGGGGTTTTAAAATGTAAAAAATCGCTACAACCCAAACGGCTTGATGGATATTAACAAATGAGGTGTCGTTGGATTTGTAAAGACCATGAGAGTGAAACAGACTATATAATTTTAGTAAAAAATCAATAGGTTTTATTTTAGATCGCAAAATGTAGTTTACAAAGTTATTGGTGCGGCTACTTTCATACTGCATGTACGTAACCAGGTACATTCATAAGTTTGTATGTGTTATTGAAAGAAAATTATTTGGGTTATTTTTTTTGACCGAGCGAGCGAAGCGTCTCCATTTCAGGATTGGGCAAAAATGCTTTCGTATGTTTGTTTGTTTGTTTTTCTGTTCTCCTCTACAGGGCGCATTTCTCAACCGATTCTCGTGAAATTTTGTGAGTTGTGTGTTAGCAGTTCAGCTTTCCCATTGACATACTCGCGAGGTCACAGAGCCACTAGTAATAGCTGTCTCAGCTATAAGTAAGTTACGATCTCGCCACCTGAACCGGTTTGTTCCAATATCTTTAGCTATTTTAGTTTTATCTCATGCAAAATGTAATTTGTAGGTGTTAGGACGGACGCAAATTATGTTGCTATTTGATTTATTGAACGTTTATGTTTTTATTTTTCAGCGCGACGCGCTAAAAGGTCTGACTCAACTCCGGGTGCTATCTCTGCACGGTAACAACATATCGATCCTGCAAGATGGCGTGTTCAGAGACCTCGAGTCCATATCACACGTGTGAGTATTTGCAGTGGTCACAAGATGGCGCTGTTTTAAACTAAAACCACAGCGTTACTTCTTGAACAAAGGCAGATTTATGTCCTGCCTGGTTCAGGCAGATATACAGTCCGTTGTAAGCGATATGCCTATTTAGTTTAGTTCACAACTATAGTATAGTTAGCTTTTAGATTAAAACCACAGAAGTACTATTATTTTAGTTACCTATGTAGTTGTGTACCTTCAGGTTCCCACAGAATACATTCGCACATAAACGTTACATTTGATTGCCACCAGCGCCCTCGGCTCAAACCCGCTCTACTGCGACTGTTCGACCCGCTGGCTCTCAGACTGGGTCAAAGAGGCCGGGGAGTACGTGGAGCCTGGCATCGCGCGCTGCGCTGATCCGCCCGCCATGAGGGACAAGCTCATACTAAGCACGCACTCTAGCGTGTTCGTTTGTAATGGTAGGTGGCGCCATCTGTTGCTTTGCGTTGGAACGGCAATACATTTAAGTACGCCACCTGTTGGTTAATTAACAACTAGCGACATCTGTTGCTCAACGCTGGAACTAAAACTACAACTAATGACAACCGTTGGGGGCGTCTGAAATGTAGAAAAGCCTTTTCTGAAAAGGTATTATACGTGGAGCCATCTTTTGGGGGTTGTTAAATTAACGGTGTCCGACTGGGTGCCTACGTCAACAATGGAAAGTGGCGCTTTTTTATGGTCTCCGCTCCACTGAACTTTATCCGGCTACGAGAAATATTCAGCCAAAATAAAATATTGTGATGATGGTCGCCGTATTCGGCCGTATCCAAAAGTAGCGATTGCGCCGTGTCGTACCATTAAATTATACTCCAAGCGTCATTATTGGTAGTAGCTGGAACTTAATGTGCGTACTACAAGCGTCATCTATTGGTAGTTGTCAGAACCAACATTGAATATGATGTGTTTCCAGAAAAACCGCCACCGGAAGTGGTCTCAAAATGCGACCGCTGCTACACCTCGCCGTGCCTGAACGGCGGGCGCTGCCTGCCGCGCGGCGCTGGCGGCTTCGAGTGCGCGTGCGCGCGCGGCTACCACGGCGCCGTGTGTGAGCAGCAGATCGACGCGTGCTACGGCAGTCCGTGCGCGCACGGTATCTGTAATGTGCGCGAGGAGGGGCGGTTTGAGTGAGTCGTGTTTTTTTGGGTTTAAAATGAGATGAACTGAATGAATATAAAAAAATATAGATACCTAAAGACTTCCTGCCGTGCGCAGCGCTGCGTGCGAGCGTGCTTGCATTGAAAGAATTAAACGATGTTAACAAAATAAACAAAATAAGTAAAATTAACGCAACTAATGAAATGAACGAATTGAATGCTAAAACAAGATGATTTAAATTCACGAATTGAATAAAATAAACAAAATGAGTGAAATGAACGGAATGAATGAAAGGAACGAAATAAATTTTCAGAAATGGTCTTAAAGACTTCCTAAATGTTCCATAATCTAACCCCCCCCCCGCCTCACCCAGCCGCACTGGCTCCCCGGCTCCCCGGCTGCTCGGGCGTGCGGTGCGACACTTAACGCAATGAATGAATGAAAGAAATGAATGAACGAAATAAATCAATGATAATGAAAAAAAATAAAGTAAAAATGAATAAAATAGAAAAAAAAGAAAGTAATCTAATCCCCGTCCCCCCGCCCAGCTGCACATGCCACCCTGGCTACACGGGCGCGCGCTGCGAGGCGGACGTGGACGACTGCGCGGGACACCGCTGCGTTAACAACGCCACCTGTCGGGACCGGCTCGAGGGGTATAGCTGTGTGTGCGCGGACGGGTTTATGGGTGAGTATTGTAGTCTTTGTATTGAGATGTTAATTCAATGAAGCCCATTCATGTCCCTACCGAGAGCTATGGGCCTTTAGCTGGATACTAGTAAGATTGAGCCATACTCCACCATGCTGGCTCTGTACAGGTTGATAGATGGGTGAGTGGCCAAGTGGGATGTCAGACGCGGCTGTTCTCAAGCGGAACTCTGACGCAGCTTAACGACTACCGCCACCGATATGATGACTAGATGATGTATATTTGTTTGTGAAAATAAAAGGCTGAAATAAACTATTTCATTCATTCAATAACATCCCTAGACTATAATATTGTTTAAAACATTTCATTTATTCATTCTTTCCAGGCGAGTTTTGCGAGAAGAAGATCCCCTACTGCACGGCGGAGTTCAACCCGTGTCGCAACGGCGCCGTGTGCACGGACCACTTCAGCCACTACACCTGCGCCTGCCCGAAGGGATACTCGGGCGAGAACTGCACGGTCAACGCGGATGACTGCGTGAACCACATGTGCCAGGTGTGCCTTCATTCGTTCACTAATCATTCATTCAGTCACTATACCTGCGCCTGCCGGAAGGGATACTCGGGCGAGAACTGCACGGTCAACGCGGATGACTGCGTGAATCACATGTGCCAGGTGTGCCTTCATTCGTTCACTAATCATTCATTCATTCGTCACTACACCTGCGCCTGCCCGAAGGGATACTCGGGCGAGAACTGCACGGTCAACGCGGATGACTGCTTGAACCACATGTGCCAGGTGTGCCTTCATTCAACCACTCGTTCAGAAGGAATTAAAAAAATATTACTTGAGTGAGAAGGAGAACTGCTCTGCGGGGAGAACGGACCCACTAGAAAGGAGGTTCAAAAATATGTTAAAAACGGCTTATTGAAGAAGTCATGACCAGAAGAAGTAGTATGATTTTGTGGTCAATACTTTTTTTTTAACTGAACTGAACGTCCAAATGAGGAAAATTCTCAGGGATAGTCTGCGGGTCTAGAAAGAGAAACGATTCGCTCTCAATCGCCCCGTTTTGGCTGTCAAACGAACAATTTCGACTGTCAAAGTCAAATGTGGGTTTGACGGGGGTTTGACAGTCGCATTCGTTCGTTTGACAATCAAAGACCTTGAGAGCGAATCGTTTCTCTTTCTAGACTCGCTGATAAAGCCGATGACTGTCATAAGATGACACCGCCCGCCCCTGTCATGAAAACTTGCCGGTTTATGATTTCCGAACGCCTGCGTAGCTCGTTACTCGACTTGCTAGATATGTGTCATTTCCAGGGCGGCTGGTGCCGCCCATGAGTTTTTCCGAGAAGCTAGTTACTTGACTTGATAGCTAAGTATGTGTTTTCTTAAGCGACCTGTTTTACTGTTAAAATAAATCTCTTCAACTGTACTAGACCTAAGATGACGCCCCCAAAATCTTGAGTTACGACCGCACGCATACGCAAATAACATGTGTTCTTGCTCCCTCCCGTAGAACGGCGCGACGTGCACGGACGGCCTCGACGAGTACCGCTGCTCGTGCGCAGCCGGCTACGCGGGCCGCTACTGCGAGGCGGCGCCCCACGCGGCGCTCGGCACCTCGCCGTGCGCGCACCACGACTGCGTGCACGGCGTCTGCTATCTGCCCTACCAGGTAACTGAGACACGTATAACTAGTCCGACCGACCAACCGAGCCTAAACCAGCCAACCGAGTAGGCAAGCAACCAATCAACGAACGAATCAATCAAATAACCGGCCAAGTGCGAGTCGGACTCGCGCAAGAAGGGTTCCGTACTATTATCTAGTATCTGTATTATCTATAAAAAACCGTAAAAAAAACACGCTAGTTGTATGGGAGCCCCCCTTAATATTAAATTTCTTTTGTTTTTTAGTATTTGTTGTTATAGCGGCAACAGAAATACATCATCTGTGAAAATTTCAACTGTCTAGCTACCACGGTTTATGAGATACAGCCTGATGACAGACAGACAGACAGACAGACAGACAGACAGACAGACAGACAGACAAACAGACAGACAGACGGACATACGGACGGACGGACGGACGGACGGACGGACGGGCGGACGGACGGACAGCGAAGTCTCAGTAATAGGGTCCCGTTTGGCACCCTTCGGGTACGGAACCCTAGAAACCAACCATCCAACCTAATCTTACCACCACCCCGTGATTAGCCGTGTATCGACTAAGCCTAGTTAAGACCTACCCCGTAAACTACCGTAATTAACTCGATACAAACATAACTAGTACCGCCATCTAACGAAAAATGTTTCACTTATTAGTCACTCAAAGGTCCGCTGGTTCATCCATTCCACTTTCCATAGTAATGGTTTTTCATAGGTTTTGAACTTTATCTCGATGTGGGTAGATTGAAAATCGCGGGTTGTGGACTTTGGACGGGCATACGAATACTTATTTCAACATTCATTCACAGATGGCGCTACATACACAGCGCTTATCGGCGCTCGCTACAGTTGTATAACTGATCACCAGCTTTTGCTCCTCAGGATGATATTATGATGGACCGGCCGCTGCTGGGCGCTGACATTGACTACCTCTGCAAATGTGCGCCTGGCTACTCTGGTATGTGTTTTTTTTCCAGCCATAACCGACAGCTAAAAATAGTTCTGAAAGCTTCCAACAGATGGCTTTGTATTGACATGGGGTTGAACGATATAAAAACCAACCCCATGTCTCGCCTACGACATCTAGTGACGAATTTGGAACTACTGAAGTTGTTTTTTTTAAATCGCCTAATAGATACAACCTAGTCCTTGAATTAAGTTTTTGTTTTGTGGCTTCTATCGTGGGTTGCCACAATAGTTCACTTCTTCATTCACGAAAATCACGATGTACTTACTTGGATTGGAACTGGTATCTGTGATGTTGCGGTCGAGCCTGTGCTGTCCCTGCGATAGGTCCAGGGTTTGAATCGCGGCCAGGGGGAAATACCCTGGGTGTTAGATGTTTACATGCCTACACCTTTTGTTCAATTTATTTTTGAGTGACAGTTCATTATAGGACTATACCTACATGACTATGCAACAGAAGGGTCAGTCAGTCAGTCAGGACTAGTTATTTTATAATCATGATTATTCCCCAGGTCGCTTCTGCGAGTACCTCACTTCGCTCACATTCAACCACAACGATTCGCTCGTCGAACTGGAGCCGCTACGGACCAAGCCGGAAGCGAAAGTCACACTTGGTGAGCCGCCATCTTAAACTGTCTCCGCTAGATGGCGTTGTAATTTCGTAATTTCTTTATTGTACTCACATGACAGTAAAAATAGCTTAACATAGAAAAAAATATATACAAAGGCGAGCTTATCTCTAATAAGAGATTTCTTCCAGCAAACCATGTTGGGTAGGAGACGGAGATGATAGGTAAGGGGAAGAATTGCGCGTACAATAAAACTATTCTAGTAGGTACCTATAATACATAGATATTATTATTACACATAGGTACATATAAGAACCTATTGCTAAGGAATAGACTACATACACAGTTACATAAATACAGCTTAACAATAAATATCGTATGAATACACTAATACATACCAGTATATATCTAAATTGACAATGAAAGGTAGTGCTTCTTTAGACGGTTTTTAAAGATATTTAGTGATGGACTGTCCCTGATGGTGCAGGGAAGCTCATTCCACAGCCACCACTCCGTTGTACCGTTGCACCGTTGTATTCAAATACATATTCAAGAGCATTACTGTCGCTGCTTTTTTTGTACTTTTCAACCTGGATTTGCTAGAAAAAATATCTTATTAGAGATAAGCTTGTACCTGAAAATGTGTTCTCGGGTCGCTTGTGATTTATATTGTCATGTGCATAAATTAAACATATAGGTTTTTTTATTTATCCCTATAATTTCGATACATCGCCATCTAACGTAAAGCTTCCTAACTAATATGTTTACAGTAACTTTTGATGCAATGCCACAATAGGTAAGTAGACATCAGCTTTGCAAATATTTTCTTTGACGAACTCTGTGGCGCAGTGGTTGCGCATCCATCGATAAATCGATGTGCGCATCTGCCTACCATGCGAGAGATCCCGGGTTCGAATCCCGGCTGGGGACAAAACAATACAAAAACCCCAGGTCTTAGATGTTTACATGTTTGTGGTGTCGCTATTTCTGGTTCCCGCGACGGGCCAGAAGCAATGTATGTGCCTGTATGTAAACGTTTGTTTATTTAATTTAATACAACGCCATCTGTTGTCACACAGCGAAACTGTAATGTCTTCGTATACCCTCCAGTGTTCAGCACCACACAGAAGCATGGCGTCCTCATGTACTTCGGTGAGAGCGAGCATTTGGCTGTCGAGCTGTTCAACGGTCGCGTGCGCATCAGCTACGATGTGGGCAACCACCCCACCTCTACTATGTACAGGTAAGAGACCACACACTCTGGAATCTTTGGCCACCGCGCAGGGTATGTCGGTTAAGTTGTCAGTTTAAGGCTTTGGCATGGGGTGGCCGTCGCTCACGTCCGAAGGAATTACTTGGAACCCACAGCCCTTCACGTCCTTCCCGGGTAGTGCTAACCGACAAATCATCATCATCATCATAGTCATCAAATCATCTCAAGTCATTATAATTTCCAGGTTCTCAAATGAGAACCTGACCACTTGACACTGGCAAAATTAACCTCAAAAGAAGTTAGGACGCCATTAGGCGTCGCGTGACATTACACGCCGACGCGTGACATAGGTACTTAGGTAGTGTTTAGTGATCTCAAAACCGTTTATTGTTTTTTTTTTATATATTTTTATTGTTATACGTCTGTTTGTTTGCTGTCCTATAATTACTATGTCATCCAATAGTCCGATAGATGGATTAATAATTAATCTATGAGTTCATTGTCTCACTAGTGTATGGTCGGCACCGGAATTCGAACCTGCATCTCCTGCGTGAGAATCGGGCAGGAGGCCCACTAGACCACAGAGCTCTATACTTTTTATGTCATTTTTATTAATTTTATTGTTTTGTTTTGTATTAACTTTATTTGTTTTTGTTATAATTTGTTTTTTTTTTTTTTTCTCTCTTTTCCTTTACAGGTACGGTCTGAAAACCAGCGCTTTGAGATAGAACATGTTTGTGCTACTCACAGCAAACGCTGAGACCGTCCCTTTTTTGTCTTATTAAACTAATGTACCCTATTTAGCTGTACTTTTTATGTATATTTTTTTTAAGGCAAAATAAACTATTTCTATTCTATTCTATTCTATTCTATTAATAAAAAGAAGAAGAAGAAGAAGGCTTTGGCATCTTCTGAATCTCCCGCTTAGATAATTGAGTGTGGAAAAAACGAATTGGATACTTTCCCTCCAGGGCCGATTCGTTTGTACCCTGTATAATGTTAGATTTATTTACGTACCGCATAAGGAGGCTTTTGGCTGCTTTATGGCCTACGCAGACCGGGACGGCATAGCAAGGGATTTAATTTTTTACCAATGGACATTCGAACGTATCGATAGAGACAATAATATATCGATATAACGGCACGGCAAGTTTGAATGACCATTGGTAAAAAATTATATCCTTTGCTATGCCGTCCCGGTCTGCGTAGGCCTTTATATAGCCTGTAATGGTAGGTATTTATGGGTAATAAATAAATCGTTTCAGTTTCGAGATGGTCTCCGACGGAGGCTATCACAAGGCGGAGCTGCTCGCCATCAAAAAGAACTTCACGCTGAGAGTCGACGACGGACCGGCGAGGTCCATCATCAATGAAGGTTAGTTAAATTAAATTTAAGTATTTGTATTTATGTATGTTTTATTGACCGAGCGAGCGAAGCGAGCGAAGCGTCTCCGTTTCAGGTTTGGGCAAAAATGCTTTCGTATGTCCGGTTGTTCTCCTCTACAGGTCGCATTTATGAACCGATTCTCGTGAAATTTTGTGAGCAGGTTGGAAAAATAAATAGAATTTTTTACTCGAGCCAGTTTTTAGATATTTTTCAAAATGGCGGAGATATGGAGTTTTAAAATGTAAAAAAATCGCTACAACCCAAACGGCTCGATGGATATTAACAAATGAGGTGTCGTTGGATTCGTAAAGACCATGAGAGTGAAATAGACTATATAATTTTAGTAAAAAGTCAATAGGTTGTATTAAAGATCGCGAAATGTAGTTTACAAAGTTATTGGTGCGGCTACTTTCATACTGCATGTACGTAACCAGGTACATTCATAAGTTTGTATGTGTTATTAAAAGAAAAATTATTTGGGTTATTTTTTAATGTGTGTTAGCAGTTCAGCTTTCCCACCGACATACTCGCGAGGTCTACAGCTCACAGAGCCACTAGTTTCCTATTTAGAGAAAGCGTGGCCGACCCAGGAAGAGATGGAGTGATGAGTTGGGTCTATGGGATAAAGAGTGGAAGGAGACCGCTCAGGATCGAATGGAGTGGAAGAGGGGGAGAGAGGCCTTTGCCCAGCAGTGGGATATTACAGGCTCATAATAATAATAATAATTATATCTATTAATTCTGGTATATATGTACGTATTTGTATGTAGTTTATATTATTATTTTATATATTATTTTTTTCACTTAAGTATTTGATGCTGTACACTTGGATCTACCTATTGTTGATTTATTTATCCTTTCCATCCTGGGTTTGCTGGAAGAAATCTCTCGATAGAGATAAGCTCGCCTTTGTACATGTAATTTCCATTTTTAACTGTCATAATGTATTGATTTGTGTGCAATAAAGTATATAAAGTAAAGTTAGTTAATTTGTTAATGTAGTGTTTACACCCATTCGTGTTTCCACCGGGGGGCAGAGCCTTTCCCGGATGCTGTCAGTCGCGTCCGGGTAAAGGCCCGTCAAGTTTCTTCAGTGAGGGTGCTGCTATCACACTGGCGATAACGATATTGAAAGCGGGGCCACTGAAGCGAGGCGGTAATCGCGGCGATGTCGCTGCGTGATCGCCAGGGATCGGAACGAAGGTGTGAATTTACCTAAAGTTTGTAGTCGGACATGACAAGGAGCAGTTACAACCACATGAGTTGAGTTGAAAAAACGACTGCACCTTTCAATTGCAATCTGTATGAATGTTTTATTTACCTCGCTTGAATGATGTAAAGTACAATTCATTTTTACGAAAAATTGAAAAATAAAAAAGTTATGATTTTTTTGGGAATCGGCAGTTTGAAAATGTTTATAGTTCGGTGTTTCAAATGTAAGGAACATGTAAAACTAATAAAAACAAAAATTAACTGGTTAGACAAAAACCCGAAATTTAACAGGTTAAATTCAAACCGGTTCAACTCAAGTGGTTGTAACTGCTCCTTGTTATGTCCGACTACAAACTTTAGGTAAATTCACACCTTCGATCCGATCCCTGCTGATCGCTGATATAGGAGTAATCGCCTCGCTTTAAAATCGCTAGTAAATCGCCTGTGTGAAGGCCCTGAGATTGAGCCATCAATAATTGTCGTGAACAGTAGTGTGGAGCAATCTTTCTCGTATACGGGTAAAGACCGGTGGCTGTCTCGGTGGGCATTAAAAAAAGTTTTTGCTAATTCTTGACACAACTCTTCATCTGGATAAACCGGGGTACAACTATCTCGTATGGGTTTACCTACTTGTAATTCAGAATTCTTTATTGTAAACAAACCTTTACAAAGACGAGCTAAAGGATATTTCTTCCAGCAAACCAGCAATTTCTTCATTTCAATTCCATGTTGGTTCCTCTATCCTTAATTGTTGTTGCTCTCAGGCGCCAAGGAGTTCCTTCGCCTCGAGCGGCCGATGTACATCGGTGGCGTGCCGGAAGACGTCGCCAAGTACGCCTTCAGCAAGTGGCACCTGCGGAACATCACCAGCTTCAAGGGTGAGTGGCGCCATCTAGCGATAAGTGTTTGAATTACGACCAGTGACGTTTGAGTTACGCTCAGCGCCATCTGGCAGTGTGCGCTGGAACTAATATTATAAAGTATGTCGGCGCCATATGATGAAAAGGCTGGCATTTCATGATTGTTAATTATCGTCCATTCTACGTAAACTTGTCCAGAACCAATGTTGGGTATAATTGTATAACTAATAGACTTTCTCGATCTCACAATAAGTTATGTCGCGCCAACG
>OY735282.1:2792021-2987429 GCA_963457715.1 Argyresthia albistria
ATCAACCAGAGCAACCAACCCAACGATATACTTTAAGACCGCGCAAACATGTATGCTATAAAGAATAATGTAGGTAATTAAGTGTTGTTTCTTTCCTTCCCCAGGTTCCCAAATTAACGCGGAAGGAATGATATGTATGTACCCACCTAGACATAAGGAGCCCGCAATGCGCGGCGTGATACACACAATAAAACTGGTCCAGTAGCTTTCCGTCGTTTCACTTACGAACACATCATTTTGAAATGTAGATTAGTGTATTTATAGACGATATCAAAATACGGAAACCGTCGGAAATCAGTAGTTTTAGAGTTATATTTTTAAAACGCCTTATATGCCGTTTTTCGACACGCCGGCACCGGCACCGACTTATTGAGTAAGTGAGGGACAGAGATATAGTCTGTCTATCCCTCTCTTACTCACTAAGCCGGTGCCGGTGCCGGTGCCGCGCGTGTCGAAAAAAGCTATTAGCGCTCATGCACACGAGACAGTTTTTCGCCGGAGCTAAGCCAGCTCCGCTCCTGCGAAAAACCGTCTCGTGTGCATGAGCGTTCACTCACTAAACCGGTGCCGGTGCCGGGCCGGGGCGTGTTAAAAAACGGCTAAACACGGTTTCCCTAAGAATTTATGAAAAAAAAACTGAGTCGTACATATCGCCACACTGTCAAGCATAGTGAGTGGTAGTCTGTCGTAGGTTCTTCGTCATAACATGAACCATGTAAACATCAGAGTGTGTAATGAAATTGAAAATGCAACGGTTTCTAGTTTTCATTGCCCGGCTTCGGAAACGCGAACTTTCACGGACTCTTTTGACACCAGCAAAACCTCTTTCCTGAGCTCGGATGATGTAAAAAAATAAGGTATCCGCATACAAAAAACGTGTTTTTTGTTATTTTTCTTGTACGATGATGGTCCGAAATCATATAAAAAGGGGCTTACACCACAAAGTCTTAGAACTCTTATGCAGATACGTTTAGATGTATAAATCTATCAACATATCCTCTCAACTGTGCATATTTTCCCGCCATTTTCCACCTTATACTTGGTAATAAAAATCGAAAACTTTGAAAAGGTATCCAACATCGCCATTGGCAACCATTGTACGATTATCGAAAATTCGTAATTTCTTCATTGTAGTCACATGATGACAAACCTGACAGATCTAATATATAAAAATGAATTGCTGTTCGTTAGTCTCACTAAAACTCGAGAACGGCTGAACGGATTTATCTTATCTTAGTCTTGAAATGTTCGTGGAGGTCTAGGGAAGGTTTAAAAGGCGAGAAAAAATCGAATAGTTTCCGGGAAAACCCTAAAAACAGCCCTTTTCTATTTCCCATACAAACGTTTTCTAGAGTCAATTTGAACTTTATTGCTATTCAAGTTCATATTAAATTGAGGCAGTACGAAGTCTGCCGGGTCAGCTAGTATCTTATAGAAATATCGTGTACTATACAAAAATGAGCTTATCTCTAATAAGAGATTTCTTCCAGCAAACCATGTTGGGTAGGAGAAAATTCCTTGTAAGTTTTAATTTAAATAAGTTTGTATCATGTTGATTTGAAACCAAGAAGTTCTCAAAGGAAATGAATCGGAAGTAGACAAATGTCCAGCAACAGAAAACAGAATGTCTAGAAACTGAAATCAGTTTCTTGCGCTTATCGGAGTCTTCGTTATATTTCAGCAAAATTAATTAAACTGAGTTTAAATTAGATATCGATTTTGTGGCTGAAAGACCTTTCGAAACTTTCAAGTTGGAGCTTGGAGCTTTTGTTGGAGACGCCAGAGAGTGATATTTTCTTCTGGCATATTTTATAATGTTTTAGGAGTTGTATTATTGCTACGAGTATCATATACTTAGGATTGGTTATAATGTTATGTGTTAAAGGTGGAATTTTTTTTTATCCCCGGGATTCTCGTATAACTTTTTGTCGGTAAAATCCAGCTTTAGGCACTTAGTTTCGAAATTCTTCCCTTCATAATAATTACCTACTTCCAAATCCAAAACGACCTCCAAATTCGTGACACGGTCTCTGTCCTTTAAATATAATGCTATGAATATAAATAATCGGTCATGTGCGAGTCGGACTCTCACACGAAGAGTTCCGCACCATCGTATAAGAATAATTCACCAAGTTAAAAACGTAAAAAAACCGACTTCATGATCTTGTATCTTCTTCTTCTTCTTCATGATTTAAGTATTTGTATTTTGATGTTTTATTTCCTATTTAAATCCAATAACTCTGGTATATATGTACGTATTTGTATGTAGTTTATATTATTATTATTATTTTTTATAAAAAAAATTTACTTAAGTATTTGATGTTGTACACTTGGATCTACCTATTGTTGATTTATTTATCCTTTCCATCCTGGGTTTGCTGGAAGAAATCTCTTGATAGAGATAAGCTCGCCTTTGTACATGTCATTTCTATTTTTAATTGTCATAATGTATTCATTTGTGTGCAATAAAGTACTTATAAAGAAAGAAAGAATCTTTAGCCCTGTCCAGTCCGCGTGGAATACGAATGACGTCTAAGAATTAACAATATTACACAAAAAAAAACTAATATCGGTCATTACAGCCAGAATTCATCTACACCAGTGTACACTAGTCACAGAGGGGCAAAAATATGTAATTTTGGATACCTGGATGACAGTATTTTCTATGTAGAAATCTAAGTACTGGACCGACGATGGTTGGAGTGTAGATAACGGGGCGCCAAGGAAAAAGTCTTCGTCACTCTGACCGATATCCTCCTCCATTTTTGAAGTCGGTTAAAAAGTACAACAAAACCACGTTTATTCCGTGAAAATTTCAACTCCCATTCATTATTACGGTTCGTTAGATGGAACCCGCCGATGGACAGCGGAGGTTCCCGTTTGGCACCCAGAACGAATACGGAACCCCATGAAGTTGACTTGGCATACTGAATCAATATTCATGCTTCAAACGACATTATCAGTTGTGGAACAATATTTGCTTTCCCACGATCTATCGATTGTGCGACACTTCATGTTGACATTAAACTTGTATTTACTTTGTTGATAGATAATGTTGATACATATGCCCCGTTTCGTTTTCAATCGATATGTCTCACACACTTAGAGCACCCATAAACAGGGTGACATTTAATTGGCGGATCATATTTCAGGGAATGATAGTAGGTAGGTACCCATCATTATGAACTAGTGAACTTTGGGCGAAGTTGTTTAATTTCGTAATTTCTTTATTTTATTCACATGACAGTAAAAACAGCTTAAGATAATTGAAACAAAAAGTAAACTTTAGAAAAAACCGACTTCCACAAACCCTATTTGATTAGATTGAGTTTAATACAAACTGTAAAGCCTTATCCCCGCCCTGGCGACTTAATTTTGTCAAATCCCATCTCAGTGCTACCCCACGCTACTAAGGAACCTCTGTACAAAGTTTCATGGCTCTAGGTCCACCGGTTTAGGCTATGCGTTGCCTGCCCGTCAGCCACGCATTGTATTTGTACCTAGTATTGAGCAGTTCTGGTGGCCATATGTGGTCTTCATTATCAGTTCCGCATCACAATATTAGGCTTACCATGTGCATTTGCACGAGTTATTATGAAAAACACAAAAATCACTATAGGTCTGCCTATAATATTTGAAGAGTTCCCTCGATTTCTCCAGGATCCTATCATCAGATCCTGACCTGGTGTCAATGAGACCAATGGGAAGGTAAACCCTTTCAAACAAAAAAATAATTTTCCAAATCGGTCCTTCCGTCTAGGCGCAATCGGGGCACATACATAAAAAAAAAACATCCGGACGAATTGTAAACCTCCTCCTTTGGGAAGTCGGTTAAAAATATGTACAAAGGCGAGCTCATCTCTAATAAGAGATTTCTACCAGCAAGCCATGTTGTTGTTCCTCAAAATGGGTTCTTTAATTTTCCGTTTTATAATATTTAATGGATTGTGATTGCTGTCTATCCAAATTCCAATTTTCGTCAGCCCTTGCATCGATGACATAATTTTGTATATGTATTTGTGCCGACCTGGCTTTGGTTGTAACCAATATTTTTTGTTAATAAATAAATAAATGACATTTGTCTGACAGGATTTCTTTTATAATATTATTGATGACGATAAAGACATCCCTTTCGACCTCGAATTTATTTTATCGATAGAGGAACTTTAACATACCTAGAACGGGTATCGATTTTGTAGGTGTACAGTCAGATCAGATTTATGTAAATGTCAATACGCAAGATACATACTTCCCCCGGTTTACTAATCCATGATTAACTCAAAATAGCGGCACTACATTGGTTGATAGCTTATCTTCCTCATATGAAATTGAAATTGTTTATTTTGCCTAAAAATCAATTCTGAAGAAAGCGAATGCGTAGGTATTAAGGCAAAAAAGGGAACAGTCTCAGCGTTTGCTACAAGCTAGCACAGTGCTAGCTTGCAGCGCTGGTTTTCAGACAGTCCCTGACTAAAATCATAATAAAATAAGTAATAAAATAAGTAAGTAAAGTAAGTAATCGATTTAAATCGACACCAACGGAACACAATTTTCATCAAAAGCGGAATAGGTTAGGTAGTCAACTTTCGCTAACAAGCTTCAAGATATTTAATCCTCTTATGAGGAAGGTTTCCTTGTAGCGTATTCCGTACTGCTTCCGTGCAAACGCTAAAAAGTGAAGTCCTTCTGCGAGACGGTAAGATAATGTATGTGATATGACGACCTCTGTGGTGTAGCGGTGGTTTTGCTTCCCCAGAGGTTCCGGGTTCGAAACATGGCTGGGAAGGAAAAAAGATCTCTGGTCTAGGATGTTTATATGTTTGTGATATTTTTTAACCGACTTCCCAAAGGAGGAGGTTTACAATTCGTCCGGATGTTTTTTTTTTTTTTATGTATGTGCCCCGATAGCGCCTAGTCGGATGGACCGATTTAGAAAATTATTTTTTTGTTTGAAAGGGTTTACCTTCCCATTGGTCCCATTGACACCAGGTCAGGATCTGATGATGGGATCCTGGAGAAATCGAGGGAATTCTCAAATATTATAGGCAGACCTATAGTGATTTTTGTGTTTTTAGTAATAACTCGTGCATTTACTCACGGTAAGCATAATATTGTGATGCGGAACTGCTGATGAAGACCACATATATATGGCCACCAGAACTGCTCAATACTAGGTACAAATACAATGCGTGGCTGACGGGCAGGCAACGCATAGCCTAAACCGGTGGACCTAGAGCCATGAAACTTTGTACAGAGGTTCCTTAGTAGCGTGGGGTAGCACTGAGATGGGATTTGACAAAATTAATTGCCCAAGGGGGGGGGGGGGGGGGGGGGGTTAAGGGGTTACAGTTTGTATTAAACTCAATCTAATCAAATAGGGTTTGTGGAAGTCGGTTTTTTCTAAAGATTACTTTTTGTTTCAATTATTATTTATTACTTTTACATCATTTATCCTTTACACTTACACTAAAGGAATGGGGATTTGGATGAGCTGTGTTTTTTTTTATATATACCTAGGTACCTACCTAACAAAAAAAGTTTTATTTTTTTCTAAAATGTTATCACTGCTATTAAAATCCATAAACGAAGAGAAATTCTACAAATAAACTGGTAAAAGGCCCCAGAAATGCGGCATCGTGTACTGGGAAGCTTGTTCAAATAATCTTTAATTCATTGAGGCTTTAATAACTGAAAGCTCTTGTTATTGGCCCATAGGTATTTATTGGTCTTCACAAAACTGGTCAAGTAGCTTTGTTTTACACTCGACATTACGAAACAGCCATCTTTAAGTAAGATTTTAACACAATTTCATTTTATCTAACGTCAAAATCTAAATAACAAAAACAAATCCTGGCCGCAAGTAAAAGAAAGATTTTATCAAAAAAAAAACACAAAATTCAAGTGTCAAACTTACCAATTGGCGGGAATTCAACAAGGTCACTAGACGAAACGTTTTTTTTTAATCCACAGCACAAGGTCCTGGCACAAAACACAGTATGTTCACTCGTTTTTTCTCAAAAACACTGTATTCGTGGGGGATTGACGCGTTGCCGCCATGGGCATCGGAAATCAACTGAAGGGGGCAGGCAGGAATTTTGTTTGGCGACTCGCTCTGTGCGATGGTGCTGCCAGCGTAGTTTTAACTTTTTACCTGTATATTTTTAACCCCCCGCCCGACGAAGGAGAAAAGGGGTGTTACAAGTTTAACGTAAGAGTCACTCTGTATGTGTCTGTCTGTCTCTCAGCACGTGGAGCGTAAACGGGTGAACCGATTTGAATGTTGTTTTTTTTATTCGAAAGAAGATTTCTTGGAGCTGATTGTTATGTATGGTACCATCGAGCTGGTCTGATGATGCAGTTCGAAGGTGGGAGCGGGAATCCTATGCTTACTTGTAAACCCATCGAATTTGGGCTAATTCGACTCGTAATGACAAGACCTTTGAGTTCAAGTTCAAGTTATATTTTTTTTATTGACCATAAAATCATACAGATTACTTAGTCAACGTCAACATAATATTATTATTTTTGTATACTAAAGCCCGTTCGGAAGTTGTCGGCTCAGGGATGGAGCAAAGAAGGGCAAGAAACTCCCCCGTACCTCTTTTAAAATGTCAGAGCCTTTGAGAATATGGTTAACCCATCTAGTTTAGGCTCATTCTCGGCTCATTAGATTCGTTATGATGAGAACTTTTAATTTCACCTGATGATGAAACCTGGTGATGAATCTGGAAGACTGGTTTATGCGGGGGTTTTTTAATGCTTAAATTATTGCCTGATTTGGAACGCATGTTTTGATTCGTCTAGGCCGTAATCGGCCAGATGACTCATGGTTTTGTAGCTACGTAAGTCTGGCCACATACTTTAACGCCACATTTCTTTTCCATACGAGGTGGCAGAGGAACAGTTGTGGCCTCTTTGTTGCATACCTACTTGCTTGGCCAGAAATTCTTCATTACTTATACTCCATTCCATAATACAACATTGGAATTTTTTTGAACTTTTCTTCATTATATTTCCAATCTTATATGGAATTCAGTTATAGATAATAGAAGTGCGTGAGGTAAAGAAAGAGCGCCTTGATTGTATCAAATTCAATCAATAACTTCAGAATCTGTGTATCGCGGGGCTCAAGTGGCGATAGGTGGGACATTCGGTCAGAAGGGAGGACAAATGGACCAAGGCAGCAACAGAGTGGTGGCCGTGAACAGGGAAAAGAGCAGCGGGCAGACCACAGGCGCGATATGGTCAGATGATATTGTCAGGTGGACGTCAACAGTGACACCAGAATGGCGGGGGACAGATGCGAGTGACGCGCATTGGGAGGGGCCTATGCCCAAATATGATGATGATGATGACTGTGTTTAAGTTTTCAGATTTTACTGCACATTTTTTATTGATGATTAATGCAATAAGTACACATTTAAAGTAACTTTCTTGGTTTCATGTGCGAACACTGAATCAATCAGCTGAGTCAATAGTGTGGAAATGTAGGTATTTGAGGGAACAGAACTGGAAAAATCTTCATTGCCTTTGTTAATAGAAGCAACGTGATTTATAAAGCCGACAAAGGATTTCTCCATTTACTTAACTACCATCCGCCCGCGGTTTTGTCCGCGTTGTATTCGGTTTACGTCAATCTTTGGAATGTGCCAGAAAAGGATCATTAAGTATATCGTACATTAATCATTTTCTAGTTACTACGCATAAATTCACGTTTAGTTTCCATAAACGTCATTGTAATAATACTATCTAGAAAAACTAATAAATAAAAAATTGGTTGTCTGTAAAGTCGGTTTAAATAATACAAAAAAATGACTGTAAATACGGACGATAATTTTACGTAATAACGACAGTGCGTCACATGCGATGCGTTGGCTTCAAGCGGAACATGACAAGCGGAACGTCGTCACTTTTTCGCGCGTGCAGCTGGCATACATCGATTTATAAGACGTTATCTATCACGTGAAAAAAAAAATACTGCATTCGTACTGTCATAATCGGTATGTTTGCTTTATGAGTTTCTCAGTTTATAGAACAATTATTTAAGTTTATAAACAAGTTATCAAGAGACGTCACCCTACGAGAGCCCTTACAAAGCTTTCCTTTTTGCTTGTGTAACTTGAATCAGCCACATTGTTTTTATCCTCATATTGTGGACGATAGTGTTGTGAAAACAGAATGTAATACAGAGCTACAAATGTATCGGGACAGAGTTATTAAATACATTCCCGTTCCGGTTTCACGAAACTATCATTAATTTTTCGAGAATAAAAAAACCAATGGGTGCTTACAAAACGTCTAAAAATTCCCTACAATCGGGGAAAATCGACCACCCAGGTCACCCTTCCAGCAATACCTGCTTAGCACTCACACAGCAAAGGACCTTTCACAGGATCTCATATTACATCAAAGGGCGCCACGCACACACACAACAGTGCTCTCTAGTAATGGGAGTGAAAGGGACTGATATAGCCAAGGTGTATAGTGCTAATGGGTATGAGCGGGACGGGCTTAATGCGGGCAGAAACCTTTTGTATGGACAGTTGAGTGGGTTTATTGGAGAAGTATTAAGAATATTTTATTGGACAGGAAAAGAGTAAAATACAAATAGTCGAAAATGCAGGAATAAATGCTAGCTTCTCTTAAAACAGATTTCTTACCACCAACATCGACAGGACAGTCTATGACATTGCTTTTAGGAACACTTCTACGGAAAATAGGTTAAAGAAAATAAAGTTAATTTCTATAATTTGTCTGTTTATTTGGGAACTGAGTCCACAGCACATTAAACATTATTATAACTTTAAAATATGATTATTTTGTGACCTTATCATGGAAATGTGTAAAAATCAATAAGTACTGTAGAAATAGTAATATAGTCAAACGTAAAAAAACTTGTCAGGATGTATGTCTTAAGCCATGTACAGATTGCTGCAACGCAACATGCAATGCAACACGAAACGAGCATCTACACTATGGGAACTTTGTTACATTACATGTTACATTGCGGCAGTGTGGACGTCTTTTGTATGTTGCATTGCATGTTGCGTTGCAGCAATCTGTACATGGCTTTAAAATTACATTATAATTTGTTTTTCTTTTTAGTTTTAACCCCTTTCGCACAAAAAAGTACTTAGTTATCTCAATTATCGGATGTAATTAAGAGGATTTCGGGGCACCATTAACCCTGTACATATTTAGACTTATTCTTAGTACCTGATTCTTTTGCAGACCATAGGTATCACATGGGTACCACTTACATGTCCCTACTGGAGCTCTATTTCTCAATCGCTCTTTTGCAAACGAGCGCTATTTTCTACCGATTTTCGTTCGTTATTCAATTCGCTCTGCAACGATTGGTCAGAAGTTCTGACTC
This sequence comes from Argyresthia albistria, assembly GCA_963457715.1. NCBI lineage: Eukaryota > Metazoa > Arthropoda > Insecta > Lepidoptera > Argyresthiidae > Argyresthia > Argyresthia albistria. Next base: position 2,801,398 of record OY735282.1, read on the forward strand.
AGAACAGAACCACTCGTTCCGCAAGTCATACTATATCACACGAGCGAATGAAAAATAGAGCTCCTGTATAGAGATTCAAAATTGTTGTAGCGTCAGGTCTAACAAACAACAAAATGCAATATTCATAAAAAATCCTCTAGAATTTCAACTCCAAAGAATTTCAACCAAACAACATACATCTACAACAAAACGCCCCTTACTCGAACGACTTAGCGACTATTTTCCTTCAACCCGCTGAAAAATGTCGAGACATTTGTCTAGCTTTCGCGCACGGCTCCGCCCGCGATGCCTCTAGATTGGCAAAAGCCATAAAGTATAGCTAACCGATTAATTGTATGTGTCTTTAAGGTATTTTTCTTCCATTTATAAGGTGCTTACATCCTTGGGAAATGATGACTCGTTAAAAAGTTCTCGGAGACTTTAATGCCCGATGTCACCAACAATGCCTATCTTTTAGGGGACACTTTAATTTCTTTTAGGGGACACTTAGCAGTTGTTTCGCTTTGACCTAAGTTTTAGGGTTAACTAAGCCACTAGGGACCCCCAAAATTTAAGGGTCCGAACTCCGGAACAATCTCTAGACAGCTATGAAAAAGAGCTAAGTGTCCCCTAACTGTTGGTGAAATAGGGGCTTAACACTGTCGCCACGAGACGCGACATGGTATCCGAGTGTAGGGCCAGAAGCAATGTGTTTACCTGTAGTGTAGATATTATCATTACCATGACCTACGTAAATATTATCATTTCATTTATTTCATTTTATACTTCATTGCCCAAAACATAAAAAGGTAACATTTACAAAAAGGTATGTACAAAGGCGAACTTATCTCTAAAAAGAGATAATTATTCCAGCAAACATTAGAATTTTCCATCACACCGTTAGAATTAAATGTTCAAACTTATCATTTCTGATCGTTAGTATTACTATCACAATACCAATAGAGAAAAACAGCATATTGCTGTACAACATGCATATTATGAATATTATGTCTAGTAATATATGGAAGTCTCACTTTGTAAAACAGAAAAATAAAAAATATATAGTAAATGTAAATATTTTTATAATCTTTTTTAGGGTTCCGTACCCGAAGGGTGCCAAACGGGACCCTATTACTGAGACTTCGCTGTCCGTCCGTCCGTCCGTCCGTCCGTCCGTCCGTCCGTCCGTCCGTCCGTCCGTCCGTCTGTCACCGGGTCCGCCTGCACGAACCGTAATAGCTAGAAAGCTGAAATTTTCACAGAATGTGTATATCTGTTGCCGCACCAACCACAAATACTGAAATACGAGAGATATTACAAATTGAAAGTGGTCTCGGTACAAGATACGTCTTCACAACACGCTTGAAAAGTTTATACCAAGGCCATTTTGTTTTGGTAGGTAAGCCTTCTTTTAATGAAACTAAATTTAAATGATATGGCAATGTCGTCCCCGGACTTCTACAAAGACTTTAAATATTAATTGATGAATTACGACGTCTCTATTTATTATGTAGAACTTTTAGAAAATAATTATAAAATTAATAGTTTTTAATTACTTTTGTTTTCATACAAATCTCAGAGCACAGAAATTATTTTTTTCCTTTTGGCCACTTCAAGTTTGGCTGCCAGTGATGTTTTAATTAAATACTCTTTGGTGCGTTGAAATGATGTTTTGCAGTCTGCATGACATTGACATAATGAGTGAGTGAACCTCATTGTACGGAAATTGTAGATGGGTGTCTCACGTTTTCCAGTAAGAGTAGGTTGTAGACAGTGCTGCTTACGGCGGCGTTTAGTAGGTACTAAAGGCCCTAAAAGCGCGGCAAGCTTTGAATCAATTCAAATGTTATTTTTCAACTAGCTACAAAGTTATTCTGACATAAGATGATAATTTGAACAAAACTTTTTGGGTATTTCATGAAAAATACAGTTACAGATCACACATATACAGGGTGGAACAAACGAATGGGCCCTGGAGGGAAAGTACCTTAAAATCTCAAGATATCCGTCCGTCCGTCTGTCTGTCACCAGGCCGTATCTCATGAACCGTGGTAGCTAGACAGTTGATATTTTCACAGATGACGTATTTCTGTTCCCGCTATAACAACAAATACTAAAAACAAAATAAATTTAATATAAAGGGGGCTCCCATACAATTAACGTGTTTTTTTGCGGTTTTTTTAACCGACTTCCCAAAGGAGGAGGTTTACAATTCGTCCGGATGTTTGTTTTTTTATTTTTTTTATTTTTTTATGTATGTGCCTCGATAGCGCCTAAACGGATGGACCGATTTGGAAAATTAGACCGATTAGACCTATAGTGATTTTTGTGTTTTTCATAATAACTCGTGCAAATGCACATGGTAAGCATAATATTGTGATGCGGAACTGCTGATGAAGACCACATATGGCCACCAGATCTGCTCAATACTAGGTACAAATACAATGCGTGGCTGACGGGCAGGCAACGCATAGCCTAAACCGATGGACCTAGAGCCATGAAACTTTGTACAGGGGTTCCTTAGTAGCGTGGGGTAGCACTGATATGGGATTTGACAAAATTAATTCCCCTGGGGGGGGGGGATAAGGGGTTACAGTTAGTATTAAACTCAATCTAATCATATAGGGTTTGTGGAAGTCGGTTTTTTCTAAAGTTTACTTTTTGTTCCAATTATATAGATAATGGTACGGAACCCTTCGTGCGCGAGTCTGACTCGCACTTGGCCGGTTTTATTTGGGGTTAGTTAGATACGAGGATAATACGTATCATTTGAGGTATATTTAAAAAAAAAAATATTCAACAGTACCGGGTCTGAAGGAGCCCAAACTTGGTATGTTTTGAAAATGATTTTTAACCGACTTCCCAAAGGAGGAGGTTTACAATTCGTCCGTATGTTTGTTTTTTTATTTTTTTATGTCCATACCCCGATAGCGCCTAAACAGATGGACCGATTTGGAAAATTATTTTTTTGTTTGAAAGGGTTTACCTTCCCATTGGTCCCATTGACACCAGGTCAGGATCTGATGATGGGATCCTGGAGAAATCGAGGGAACTCATCAAATATTATAGGCAGACCTATAGTGATTTTTGTGTTTTTCATAATAACTCGTGCAAATGCACATGGTAAGCATAATATTGTGATGCGGAACTGCTGATGAAGACCACATATGGCCACCAGATCTGCTCAATACTAGGTACAAATACAATGCGTGGCTGACGGGCAGGCAACGCATAGCCTAAACCGGTGGACCTAGAGCCATGAAACTTTGTACAGGGGTTCCTTAGTAGCGTGGGGTAGCACTGATATGGGATTTGACAAAATTAATTCCCCAAGGGGGGGGGGAATAGGGGGTTACAGTTTGTATTGAACTCAATCTAATCAAATAGGGTTTGTGGAAGTCGGTTTTTTCTAAAGTTTACTTTTTGTTTCAATTATGACATTAATTTAAAACAAGTGACTGAAATGTAATGATGTGATATATTTTTAGAACCGGCTCAAAAAGCCCTTTCATTTGACACCACACACGATAGGTTTCAGAAAACTTTTTTTTTTTTAAATTCCATACAAAAAACAGATGACGTCATAACCCGCCTCCTTTTTTTTTCGTGCTACGGGTTAACTTAATTTCTATGGTCTAAAGATCAATCGTGCCGATTTTCATAGCTTTAACACCATTTGCAGCTATTTCATGAAATTCGGGTTGTACCGCTAAGGCTATCATGTGCGGTCTCTCAAAGGAGTCTATGGCATAAACTTAAATGATACTCAAAAGTAACTTGAAGTTGCAGTTTCGCTGCAGTTGCGTGGCCTTAGTCAAAATACGTGGCTCGGCCGTTTCGTTACAAGAACACAACACCACAGTAATGAACGGTGAATATGTTATGCGTACCTAAAGCTATGAGGCGAGGTAAACCTAGGTTTACCTCGAGTAAGTATGATTTCCTCACAATCGAAGTGTTATACCTCGTACATAAAACCCATTTTACCCTCGACATGACTATCCTCGGGTAAAATGGTGCGTTTTATGCCCTTGTTGTACAATCTACTATTTTTTCGTTATTCCGATTAATCGGACTACAAGGATGTGTATTTCCTGTCCGTCCGTCCCCCTACTGTCACGTGGTCCTACTGACTTTATCCTACTTTTTCTTGACATTAGCGCCTAAAGAATGAGCTGTTCGTCAACACTTCCCAGGGAGGACGTGAAGGGCTGCTGCAGGGTCCAAGTATTTCCTTCGTACGTGAGCAACGCTGTAATAACTCACTACTACTTAATAGGCCATTTCCCGCGCTGCGTTTGACATCTGACGGATTGCCGCCATGATACCGCCATTTTCGCGCCATTTTGTCTGAATATATTGGCCATAAAATATTCGCACATCGCGCTTCGAGTTCGACCGAGGCTGCAGTGAATCGCGAAAATATGAAAATGTGATGATAAATAAAGTTTTATTCGAATGGATTACCTAAACAAAGCTTTTTTAACAATAATTCACCCAATCAATACCAAATAGTATTTTTTGAAGTCGGTTAAAAATGATCTACTTACATTTTTAACCGACTTCAAAAAAGGTAGGGTTTCTCGATTCGGTTGTATATTTAGAAGGTACCGTACCCGAAGGGTGCCAAACGGGAACCTAAGTACTAAGGCTCCGCTGTCCGTCTATCTGTCTGTCCGTGCGTTCGTCCGTCAGCGGGCCCTAGAGCACGAACCGTAATAGCTAGAAAGTTGAAATTTTCACAGAATGTGTAGGTATATCAGTTGCCACAACAACAACAAAATACTGAAATATGAGTATGAGAGATATTACAAATTAAAGGTGGTCCCCATACAAGAGACTTGTTTTGATACACACACGCATTTTCAATATGATGGTATGTTTCGCGTCAACCCACATCATTGTGGTAGCTCAGCCGGTATGTTGTAGGCCCTCAATCCGTTGGTCGTGAGTTCGAATCACCGTGAGGGCATAATCTTTTTTAATTTTCTTTTTGTTTTATTATTTTCGTTACTTAAAGTACTCCGTGGTCTAGTGGGTTTCACCTTGCTTCTCACGCAGGAGATGCAGGTTCGAATCCCGGTGCTGACCATGTACCAATGAGATGATTAATTTGTCTTAAGTACATTATCGGACACTCCGTGTTTCGGATGGCACGTTAAACTGTAGGTCCCGGCTGCTATCACTACTTCGTAGTATGTAGTAGTCGTAAAAACCCCTCCACCAACCCGCACTCAGCCAGCGTGGTGGAGTATGGCTCAATCTTACTCGGATCCGGGTAAAGGCCTGTGCCCCTCGGTGGGGACATTAATGGGCTACATTTACTACTATTTACTTTATTGTTTTCAGTGCTTAGGTTTTGTTGTACGATATGATATGGTACGGTACCCTTCGTGTGCGATTCCGACCGATTTTTATTATTAACTTTTTCAGCATGAATCGCAAAATGGTTTCAGCGGTGATAACAGTGGCGTATTTTCCATACTCCCGTAGGTAAATACGCCACTATACTAAAGCCCCGGGGCGGAGGCTGCGAGGGGCGACGGAGCCGCCCCTTGTAGTCTGCTTTCAGCCCTGATTAGAAATATTTTATTTTCTTACAAAAGGCGGCGCGCGCCCTCACGGGCATCTGTCCGCCCTGATTACTATTAGATTTGTTTTTCTTTTCCTAGTGTGGGGCCAGAAGCAATGTCCGTGCCTGTATGTAAAATGTTTATGTTTATGTTATTTTTATAAAGGTGAAGTACAAAACGACCCTCCTACAGAAGATGAGAGTAGTCTCCACCTCCTTATGTAGTCTATTGATTTGTAAGTAATAATTATATGTATTGTACACATGGGTCTACTCCTGCTCAGCAATCCACCTGTCTCATCCCTATTTGGTTTGCTGGAAGAGATCTCTTATTAGAGATAAGCTCGCCTTTGTACACGTTTTCTATGTTTTTTACTGTCCTATGTAACTTTTTGTGTGCAATAAAGAAATTATGAAATTATGAGAATAAATAAATAAATAAAATATGGCCTATGAGATATTCGTTACTCAATTTGCTAGCCAAGTGTTTCCGGGGCGTTTAATGCCATAAGAAGAGGTGAAATTTCTGAAGCAGCTGACGCTGATCTTTGGTTACTTTGTATGGTACGCGTACGAATCACTCAACTTGCTAGCCATGTAAAAATTTCAGAGGCGGCTCCCGCCGCGCTATTTGTACTTGTGAGGTACTCGTCACTAGACTCATAGGCCGTGTGAAATTTCTGAGGCAGCTCACGCCACCCGCCCTATGTGTGCTTATAAGGTACTCGTGACTCGTCTTGCTAGCCATGTGAAATTTCTGAGGCGGCTTGCGCCACCCTATAGTTTCTTGTAAGGTATACTCGTCACTGGACATGCTAGCCATGTGAAACTTCTGAGGCCGCTGACGCTGCCTTATGATTACTTATTTATAAGATATTCGTCTCTCGACTTGCTATAGACATATGAATTTTCTGAGGCGGCTAACGCCGCCCTGTGAGATCTTATAAGGTATGCTCTTCACTCGACTTGCTAGCCATGTGAACCTTTCGATGCGATCACGTGACACTTTTTGGCTTGTCTTCGGAAAATTCACACAAAAAGGTTTAGTTCAAATAAGGACGAATCTACGTTCATAATCTGTTATTCAACCTTCTTGCTTGCTAGTTGCTACACGTAGTGTAGGCTGGTAGATTGAAAATCTGAGCCTAAAACTCACGGGGAAAACAAAATGCCTACCTACTTTAATTGCAATTGCCTTTGCCTTTCCTTGAGGAAGCCCTCTATCTCAGAACAATAACTAAAGCACCCTCTATTGTTCTGAGAGGAAGCCTAAGGAAGAAGACAAAAAAAAAATTATGCCCTGAGATTATGCCTATTTGCTTCTCGCTTGCATGCAGCTGTTTTATTTTATTTATTTTATTTTATTTTATTTGGGACATCAACAGCACATGGACAAACAAATAACAAAGAGCAGAGATACAGAATGAAAGCCAATAACAGATATCCACAAAAAATACAAGAAATAAATTAAGATCGAGAAACTTAAACAGATAGACAAGTGGGCAAATATTAAAGCTGTTCCAAACCTTAATATAATTAATAATCGCATCGCATCTTATAAGCAATATTAACTAACGATGTTTATGCAGTCTGATGTATGAATTGTTTTATTGTAATTATGGTACCACCAACCGCCGAGCAAAGCTCGGTTCCCAGATATTTCTTATTAAATGAAATAATAGTTCTGGTGGGTTACTGCTTTTTTAATACAAATTCATAACATTTTAGTATTGAAAAAGCAAAACTGCCCGGTTTAGGTCCTGCTATAAAAGTTGATAGTAACCCACCTGATTTGTCCCAAGCTACAATCGATCAAAGCTTTGAACAAACAATCAGAGTCGCGTTCTGTGTCTCTGTTCTCTGTTTCACTGCTCTGTGATTCTTGCTACAAGAACCACAGAGCAGTGAAACAATTACAGAGCTGACAATTACCACAGAGTATAGGATATTCTAAAAATCTGTTCACTTTCAGAGTCCTCTGTTGGATTTTTAGGGAAACTGTCCCAGAAACAATCTACTTGGCTTCGGCCTTTTTGAAAAAGTTTACCCTGAAGAAGATTTAGAAAGAATTGGCTCCGGCCTGGCATATAATAACGGATATTACTGAATAAACAAAAGACCAGCTTTGGCCTAAACAGAAATAGACAAATGAAGAAAGAATCACCATGAAGAGGCTGTACGGCTTTGATTGCCCTTGCCTATCCAAAAGGATAAAGATGGGAAAAAAGAAAAACTATCAAATCAGCCTGTCAGCTGTCAAATTGTGTCAAATTGTCACTTGCTCGCACTGCAGGCAGTCCCACTGAAATTCTTTCATAAATCATAATTTCCATCGATTTGTGTGTAAATCGTCAAGCTGGCATCTAGAAGGTTGCTATTTGTGACTTTTCACAACTTTTCACCAACTCTCTCTTACCGGGTCGGCTGTAATAGGTTAGGATTTTAGAATTATTACCATCCTGTGCGAGTCATCTTGAATGTTCCTCTGGTTTTTGTTATTATTGATTTAATTAACCTCTTATTTGTGGCTCGTGAGTCAGCTAAACTAACTTTGTAGACATCACGTACATGAGGTCATAATATTATTTATTGTGTCAGGTAAGTATGGTGCAAATGTCCTTGAAAGTGTTTTTATAAATTATTTTGTGTGTGTTTTGTTGTCATATTTTAACTTAGTTGTGCCTGTAGTCTATAACACATGTGTGATTAAACCCTCTCACTCACATGTCTATTGTTCTCCATTTTATTAGTTTGTTCGGCCTGTGTCCTAATGCGAGTATACTGATTAACACTTAGATTAAAATCAGATTTACTACTAGATCGAAACAAATATTTTGTTGGGTGTTTCTTCATCCTTCCCCCACAGTGGTTCAAAGTAGATTTAAACAGATGATGAGGTGGGATACCCGCTAGACACGCGGGTGATCAGTCCTCTGTTGTGACAATTTCATGCAATTCCTAGCACGCTGGGTAGCGTAAGGACAAAAGAGTCTTTGGAACAATATTGACATTAAAATTATAAAAAAAAAAAATGACATTAAAATTATTTTGACAGTGGGTACCAAGACGTCAATGAATGTCTAATTTTTGACGTTGGTACCCACTGTCAAACTAATTTTAAAGTATTTTTTTTTTTTACAAAAAAAATAAAAAAAATGGCTCGCGCCAACCGGCTAGGTGATCCAAAGTAACAACTACTTTTTTTTAGTAAGGGGGATAGCATTAGTAGATCTATGTATATGTCTAATTATTTAAATAAAAAAGTAATATTTCTTCAAAATACAAGAGTTCATTGGAACTCCTATAGCCAAACCCCAGTCAGTATCACAGTCGCAAACAATGGTCACAGTCTCCGCGATACAGGTTAGCCTAGTGCGGAGATCGCAGTCAACTATAAATAAAAATTCTAAGTACCCACACATTTTAAAGTCTTCACAAAATAAATGACCCGTTTTAACAGTTCAGACCCATGAAGTTTTAACCCCTAATGCATAGGTAATAAAAGCCAACTGTTGCATACAAGTTGCACCTAGGAAAACCGCTTCTATTACCTACGAGTTAGGGGTTAACACTCCATGGGCGTGAACTGTCAAAACGGGCCTTTTATTTTGTGAAGGCTTTAGTAAGTTTTATACTTGTAGCCTGTTTGGCAAAATAAACGAATTTGTATTTGTATTTGAATAACTCCGCAGCCCCTCCACGATCCGCCAGCACTCCACGATGCCGTCGTCACCGAGCCCCGCGCAGGCGCCGCGACACCCGCCCGGGGGCGGCAGCGGCGGGGGCGGGGGGGGCAAAGCACTGCTGCGCTGTGACAATATAATCAAGTCACAGGAGGATAAGCGGGAGTATCGGTGAGTTCATAATTCATATCCATAAAATTGCCATATTGTATACATATATATTTCATATATATTTATTGCACGTAAAAGACTAAACACAAAAAGATACAGAGAAGGAATGTATAAAGGCAAGCTTGTATCTTGTATCTTGTATCTTCTGTAAGGGGGCTGAAGTGCCTGCACGTGGCCCACATGTGCAGGGCCTTAAAGGCAAGCTTATCTCTAAAAAGAAATCTTTCCCAGCAAACCCAGGTGGACAGAGAATAACAGGTAGTGAAAGTCTCAAATAAGTGAAAAATAAAAATAAATAAATCATTCTACTGAATATACTAGTAATAAAAAAGTATACATATTGCTCACAATGAAACCAATATAATTAGGTACATACTGTAGTGCCTATCTCTGGTTATCCATTCTGCGGCGATGGGCTGGCCGCCTGTCACGAAAAATGTTGTATTGAATCACTGGCTGAAAGTGGGCACAGTGGCGCCCCTGCCGCCCCGTATGGAAAAAGACGTGACGATGTTATGTAATGTAGTATTTCTGGATCTTTCAAATGTTTGTGGTCAATAAAAGAACTGTAAATAATTATGAAATTACTGAGTATACCTATGTATAACAGGTATGGCTGATCTGTGATGTGATGTGTGTGTGTGTGTGTATTTGTTAGTCATATTTTAGTGGGGTTGTTAGGGACATCATTCTGAGCAACTTTCGCTATGAAACTGATTTGATCAGAGCTCAGCTGACCGCCCCGGAAAAATAAAGTTGCTCTGATCAAATCGGTTTCATAGTGAAAGTTGCTCAGAATAGTCTCCCTAACAACCCCCTAAAATATGACTACACCCTTCTGTTACACCCTGTAGAGAAGTAAAAATTAAAGTTGCTCTGATCAAATCGGTTTCATAGTAAAAGTTGCTCAGAATGATGTCCGTAACAACCACCTAAAATATGACTACACCCTTCTGTTACACCCTGTAGAAGCGTTTTAGTTCTCCATACTAAAATTGTTTGACTGGTGTGCTTATGAGAGTGAACCTGTTACTACAAATCTATTTGTAGTAACAGGTACGCTCTCATAAGCACATATTGTATATGGTGTACCTAGCCATAAATAAATATCTTTGTACATTCAATCTTCATTCAAAAGTCAAAGATTATACAGGATGTAACAGAAAGGTGTAGTCATATTTTAGGGGGTTGTTAGGTACATCATACTGAGCAACTTTCACTATGAAACCGATTTGATCAGAGCAATTTTAATTTTCACTTCTCTATACAAATCAGCTGACCGCCCGGACCAAAACATATGGAGCAATGAAAAATAAAGTTGCTCTGATCAAATCGGTTTCATAGTGAAAGTTGTTCAGAATGCTCTCCCTAACAACCCCCTAAAATATGACTACACCTTTCTGTTACACCCTGTATAATATGGCGTACCTAGCCATAAATAAATGTCTTGGTTCATTCAATCTTCATTCAAAAGTCAAAGATTATAAATATAAATGTTTGTGTGTCCCTACAGAGGTTTGGTGCTAGCAAACAGACTGAAGGTGCTGCTCATTAGTGATCCTACTACTGATAAGGCAGCCGCCGCCATGGACGTCAATGTTGGTAAGCTATTGCACCGAAAACTAAATAATTGTGAACATATTACATGAACATTTTTTTTAAACATTTACATTTTACATGAACATTTACATACAGGCACATACATTGCTTCTGGCCCCACACCAGGTTACCCTGTGTCGTGGGAACCAGAAACAGCGACATCACAAACATCCAAGACCTGGGGGCTTTTTTTTGTCCCCAGCCGGGATTCGAACCCGGGACCTCTCGCATGGTAGGCAGATGCACAACCGCTACGCCACAGAGGTCGTCAATTGTAGCCCATTAATGTCCCCATTAGATGACTACGCGAGGCAGCGCGCGAGGCATCCGCTCGAGGCATATCCTCGATCTGTCAGGACGTGTGCCTCGCACGAATTGGCTCGGGTCAGGTCAAAGTCAAAGTATTTTTTTTTTATTGACCATAAAATTGATTGCTTAGTCAACGTCAATATAATATTAATACTTTTGTATACTACCGCCCGTTCGGAAGTTGTGGGCTTAGGGATGGAGCAGAGAAGGGCAAGAGACTCCCCCGTACCTCTTTTAAAATATGTGAGGGCCTTAAAAATACAATTTTATGTAAAAATACAATTTTAAATATAATATTAATTTTATGTACTTAAGTCTAAGGAAATACACCGAAGAGAGACATAGTGACTCAGTCCATCGCCCCTCTTTGGATTTCTGTGCGCCGAGTGGTAAAGACCACGCAGTTTTGTCATCTAAATATCTCATCTCATCTTGCAGGCTACCTCAGCGACCCAGACGAGTTGCCTGGGCTCGCGCACTTCTGTGAACATATGCTCTTCTTGGGCACGAAGAAATATCCTGAGGTAACAGTAACACCAAATCCCCTTCACTCGCAGAAGCACACCGCTCGAACGACCGAACAATGGCGAACTATTGTTATACAGGGTGTAACAGAAAGGGGTGTACAAGCCGAAAGAGAGTTGCTACATACGTTTTGGTCCGGGCGGTCAGTTGATTTGTACAGAGAAGTGAAAAATAAAGTTGCTCTGATCAAATCGGCGTCATAGTGAAAGTTGCTCAGAATGATGTCCCTAACAACCCCCTAAAATATGACTACACCTTTCTGTTACACCCTGTAGTATCTGTGGTGATAGGTGTGTTTTGTGATGACATCTTCATTCAGCTATGTTTTACAAAGTATACAGCGCCACCAACTTAGCTGTTCTGGTGGGAAAAATTGGTACTACGGACTTGTCATCCGCCATCAAAGAGACTATGTCCGCTATTATGAAAACTACTGTGACACTAGCGACCCCTATCAACTGAACAGCTAAGTTGGTGGCGGTGTACATAGATGACTCACAAGAGATGTCTATTTGTCTATATATTAAACGCAATGTGTTATACAGCTGTCAAATGATCTTTTGGCGTGCGGTGACAGGTGAAACTGACGCGTTTTGACAGGATCATTGCATGAGGTTGCGTAGAAGTGACGCCCCCTGTAAACGTCACTCGCACTCCAAAATGTCGTTGGTCAGGTAAAGTAATCTTTATTCATAGTATAAATACGTATATGTACATAACTAGGAGATAGTTTTGTCGACAACTATCATAACTAGGCTCACAGGTCGCCTGTATTTATGAAGTAGGCCCGCGCCTCTCACGATGGTCGTACAGTGAATCGGCGGCGTCATGTTTTTAGCAATTAATGTGAGTACAAGCAAGAAATATTGAAAATAAAAACAAACAATGTTAAATTATCAATTAGGTATGTCTGGTTGTGTTTTTGCAATAAACCAAATTAAAATAAACAAGTCACAAGTTCGGTACAGAGTTTGCTACTCGACGCTAGATGGCGTTGCATGAACCCTGCCTCGCGGTAGTGTTTGCTCGCGCAAACCCTCTAAGAATTAAAATTTTCATTTCTATAGTACCTAAATCAATATATGACACTATTTTTGAAATGGATCGCTCGCTAGACGCGGTCCTTCAAGTATCTGCTAACCTTCTGCGTGAACGCAACAAATCGGGGCCGAGACGAGAGCCGCGTACAGGAATGGCATGGAGATAGCTTAGCAGCGAGGCTCTATATGCAGGTTTTGGAACCAGAAACTGATAATAATAATTTAAATAATATTAATACAAAATGTAAATGCTCAATTAGTTTGGAATTAAAGGCTATTTTAATTCCAAACGAATTGAGCATTAAAGTAGATGACTCACAAGTTCGGTACAGGTGAGTTTGCTACTCGGCGCTAGATGGCGTTGCATGAACCCTGCCTCGCGGTAGTGTTTGCTCGCTCAAACCCTATAAGAGTATTGAAATTTTAATTTTTGGAGCACATGATACATATTTTCCTTATGGAATACAACTTTTATTTTTGAGTTGGATCACTCGCAAGACGCGATCCTACAAACAAGTACTATGCGAGCCAACTAACAATAGGATCGCGTACCTCATGAAAGATGATTAAATTTTTTGCTAGCATTTTTTTGCACACCATACAGATTTTAATGAAGTTTGTGAATATTGCGGGACAAGATGGCGTCTTGACAGTCCTATTGTTAGTTGGCTCGCATAGTACCTTCTAATTTCCTGCGTGTACGCATCAAACCGGGGCCGAGAGCCGCGCACAGGAATGACATGGAGATAGCTATAGAGAGAGACGCGCAGTACGCCGGTTTTGGAACCAGAAACAGTGACATCACTAACATGTAACCATCCAAGACCTGGGTTTTTAGGGTTCCGTTAGAGAAACAGGGAATCCTTATCGTTTCGTCAAGTCTCTGTCTGTCTGTCGGTATGTCACAGCAACTTTATTCCAAAACTAATAGGACTACACACTTGAAACTTTGAATGTAGATGTATTCTGTGAACCGCTTTACGATTTTTGTACAAAAATTGAAAAAATAAAATATTAAGGGGGGGCTCCAATACATGAAACGGACACCAAAAAATTATTTTTCATCAAACTTTTATCTATGGGTAGGTCTTTCAAAATGACGTTGAGGTTCCTAAAACTATTTTTCCTGAATGTCAATTGATAAAGAGACAGACCCTTCCAAAGTGGAAATAATTGTGTGTCCCCCCTCTAACTTTTAAAGTATGACATATGATAAGTCAAAAACAAAAAAATATATACAATTGGTTTGAACAAAATATAATAAGCAGTTTTTTAACATATAAAACATTTATTAAAAAACGCAAAGATAACTTTGTCATTCATACAAACACTATTTGGTGGTGTGGGATAAAGGATGGCACGGCTTACTTCGTTGTCGCTGGTTCTCCGACTTCAGACCGCGCGGTCTCCGACGTCCACCAATTAGCTGATTGAAGAAGGCTTGATGCTTCTTGCTGATTTGACCACGAACCGTAACGACAGTGGCTTGTGCTCCACGGGAGGCTATTCGGCGCGAGCACTCGACCGTTTTCACTGTTTTGTCCCAAAGAAGATGTTCTCTTGGGCGCGCACGGATTCGTAATGATGGCCGCTATTTGAGCCAAGGATGGGAAAGGGTAGGTAGGGATGGGACTAAACGTAAAATATATTAAGTGCATTCCAAAGCCTACCCAAGCAAATGTTCGCTAATAGATGAATATCTATCACTATTAAAAACAAAGTTACAACACAAACATCCATACTGAACCCTTCATGGGCGAGTCCGACTCGTACTTGGGCACTTTTTTAGGGTTCCGTACCCGAAGGGTGCCAAACGGGACCCTATTACTGAGACTTCGCTGTCCGTCTGTCCGTCCGTCCGTCCGTCCGTCCGTCTGTCACCAGGCTGTATCTCATGAACCGTGGTAGCTAGACAGTTGAAATTTTCACAGATGATGTATTTCTGTTGCCGCTATAACAACAAATACTAAAAATCAAAAGAAAATTAATATTAAGGGGGGCTCCCATACAACAAACGTGATTTTTTTGCTCATTTTTGCTCGATATTGATAATGGTAGCAGGTAGACGCTTAAAATGTTTATATTATTTACTTAAAAAATAAATAATTAAAGTAAAATTAAATTAATATTTAGGGGGGGCTCCCATACATTTTTTTTTGCGGTTTTTTATAGATAATGGCACGGAACCCTTCGTGCGGGAGTCCGACTCGCACTTGGCCGGTTATTTTGTCAAGTGTTTAGCCATTTTCACAGGGTTGTTGGGGAAACCAACCTGAGCAACGTTTACTATCCATTCCTCCATACGCTTTGTGCTCAGCTGATTTGTATGGAGAAGTGAAAAATAGAGAAAGTTATTCACGATGGTCTCCCTAGCAACCCCTTAAAAATATCACTACACCTTTCTGTTACACCCCGTATAGTTAATTTCCCCAAATGAGTGGCACTGGCTCTGACACGAATACGAGTGACATTGAGCCATACTCCACCGCACTGGCTCAGTGCGGATTGATGAAGGGGTGCCGGGCTGGCGGGCGATCGGTCAGTTATCAGCAGGGATCGGAACGAAGGTGTGAATTTACCTAAAGTTTGTAGTCGGACATGACAAGGAGCAGTTACAACCACTTGAGTTGAACCGGTCTGAATTTAACCTGTTAAACTTCGGGTTTGTGTCTAACCAGTTAATTTTTGTTTTTATTAGTTTTACATGTTCCTTACATTTGAAACACCGAACTATAAACATTTTCAAACTGCTGATTCCCAAAAAAATCATAACTTTTTATATTTCAATTTTTCGTAAAAATGACTGAGTATTGTGCTTTACATCATTCAAGCGAGGTAAATAAAACATTCATACAGATTGTAATTGAAAGGTGCAGTCATTTTTTCAACTCAACTCAAGTGGTTGTAACTGCTCCTTGTCATGTCCGACTACAAACTTTAGGTAAATTCACACCTTCGATCCGATCCCTGGCTTATCAAGCTGCCCTATTAAGGCCTTCGCAGACCGGGACGGCATGGCAAGGGATTAAAAAAATTACCAATGGCTATTCAAACGTACAGAAATACGACATAAACTGATTTGGTTTAAAATAAGTGCTGCGGCTTCGGTAGGCTTCGGCATCCTGAAGGATAAGCTTAATGCATGTTAAATAATATTAATACAAAGTGAAATTTAATGCAAATGCTCAATTAGTTTGGAAATAAAGGCATTTTATTTATTTTATTTTTAGTAGGTGACTCATAAGTTCGGTACAGGTGAGTTTGCTACTCGGCGCTAGATGGCGTTGCATGATCCCTGCCTCGCGGTAGTGTTTGCTAGCGCAAACCCTGTAAGAGTATTGAAATTTTATCTATGAGTGTGATACGATATTATCCTTATTATTTTTGATGGAATTGGTTCGCTCGCAAGACGCGACCTTTCTAATACTCTCTATTTCTAGTATCACAGATAAGATAATATAATATTATACTCTAACGCTAACTTTCTATTAGTGTTGCCGGATAATAGATTTTATCAATTAATCGATTTGTAGGTACCTGAGTAATCTAACAAATCGATTCTATCGATATAATTGATTGGATCGATACTATCGATTCTTATACTTGTATCGGGCGGGCGGTAGTATACAAAAATATTAATATTATACTGACGTTGACTAAGCAATCTGTATGATTTTATGGTCAATAAAAAAAAATACTTTGACTGGCTTTGACTTTGCTCTTATAAATTATGATACCTTTGAAAAATCCAAACTAATTGATGAAATTCCACAAATAAATAATGCGATTTATTCATTTACAGGAGAACGAATACAGCAAGTTTCTGTCGGAGCACGGGGGCGCTTCGAACGCGTCGACATCTTCCGACCACACCACGTACTACTTCGATGTAATGGCCGGACATTT
This sequence comes from Argyresthia albistria, assembly GCA_963457715.1. Classification (NCBI taxonomy): domain Eukaryota; kingdom Metazoa; phylum Arthropoda; class Insecta; order Lepidoptera; family Argyresthiidae; genus Argyresthia; species Argyresthia albistria. The sequence continues at coordinate 2,818,182 of OY735282.1, forward strand.
GCCGAAAGCCCTTGACATGTGAGTTCTCGAGTCTCTGCCGACCCCTCTTACGAGAAAAAGACGTCCGCATAATGTTCAGCTGTCCAACGATCTCTTGGCACGCGGTGACAGAGGTGGAACTAACGCATGCTGACAGGGCCGTGAGTCGCGGTCTGAATCGCACTGCAATAGCTATAGCGAGCCAAAACCGGCTTATTGCGCCTTAGTGTTGTCGATATGATCGATACTATATGGATTATTAATCGCTTCTCCTAAGTACATATAAAATAATCTAACAAATCGATTTAGTATCGATTCTATCGAATTTTTAATTGCTGTTTTTGATATCGATGGTGAGAAGCAAAACAATATAATCGATAAAATCGATACTATCGACACAATCGATTAAATCGAGGTTTCGGTTTGAATTATATTGTTACGTTACAGATTACACAGCAACACCTAAACCGATACCTCGATTTAATCGATTGTGTCGATAGTATCGATTTCATCGATTATATTGTTTTGCTTCTCACCATCGATACCATCGATATAATTGATTTAATTATCAGAAACAGCAATTATAATCAATTAATCGATTATATTCGATTTTATTTGTACAATTATAAGAATCGATAGTATCGATCCAATTGATTATATCGATAGAATCGATACCAGATCGATTTGTTTGATTATTTGGGTACCTACTAATCGATTATCTGTCAACACTGCTGTACGCGGCTCTCGGCCCCGGCAAGCCTCCGTCACTGAATGTACTCGCGCGCTATAATTACCTACCGCCCGCCCGAGCTCTCGGGCAGCCCGGCTATGGCCCGGCTGACCAAGTCAGTATGGTTGTCGCAAGCCAAGCGCACGCACGTTTTGAACTGTGTTCGTATCGTACGAGTATCTGCGATGCGAGGCAGCCCTGCGATAGTGAGATCGCGCGGTGCGAGGCGATCACAACTGTACGCTTGAGCATTTAGGCACATTTTAGCATGCAGCGGTTGCTGACGCGACGGAGTAGGCTATTATAGCAGTAGGTATTGGAAATTTCCTACTGAGTGAAGTATTTGTTACGTAGACTATTTAGTAATCTGTGACCCCGGTTTGATGCGTTCACGCAGGAAGTTAGTAGGTACTTGCAGGATCGCGTCTTGCGAGCGATCCAACTCAAAAATAAAAGTTGTATTCCATAAGGAAAATATGTATCATGGATAAGTGCTCCTATATCAAAAACGAAAATTTAAATCCTCTTAGAGGGTTTGCGCGAGCAAACACTACCGCGAGGCAGGGTTCATGCAACGCCATCTAGCGCCGAGTAGCAAACTCACCTGTACCGAACTTGTGACTTTATGAGTCATCCACCATACTATATTTTAATTATTTTACTCAAACAAAGCGAGTAATGTGCTCATTATTTTGACAACCAAGTCGACGTTGCCGCGCTACTTAGAGGAACCAGGAAAGGTGCCGTCAATTACCTCTCTCTGTCGTGTATTAGCGACCGGCAATTACCTGTCGAAATAAAGCGATGATGAGCTTTGTTTCAAAAATGGTAACAAAAAAAGGTAGTGCAAAAAGGTTTTATTCAGAATTTGGATCTGTGTGACGACAGGGAGCCTAAAAAAACAAAAGAGCGGGATTTAATTTTGCAATTTTCTTTCCGTAATGTCTTGTGTTCCAAGTAAATTGTGAAAATAGAGTTCTACAAGCAAAGCATCCTCTAATTCAATGTGTTGAACACCGCCGGACATTAATATGGAAGCGGAATTAGTGATAGAAATTTTTCCGCCGAAGTCAAAGGAAAAATACAAACTTGCATACGAAAAGTTCGCGCAGTGGAAAATGGACAGAAAATGAAAGTCTTTAGTGGAGAACGTTTTTCTAGCCTGTTTTAGCGAACTTTCAAAGATAATGAAGCCCTAATCTCTCTGGAATACTGACTCCATGCTGAAGAGCACGGTTTGGTTTTGATAAAGCACAAACGGACTGGAATTTTAGTAACTGTACTTTTACCAATTGTTATTTTTATTAAATTATTACTGGGTATGCTAAGCTGGTTTTATTTCATCGGCATTGTCTTTCATATTACTAGCATTGTTTGAGTAAAGCACTATACAAGCCTTGGTCCGCAATGACTGCACCGCTGGCCACGCTATGATGGCCTCGGGCTTAGCTCAGCTACGATCTCGGCCTTCAAGCTTGGTCAGCATTGCAACCTTTGATGTCCGCGCTATAAATTAGTCAGCGCATCATTTTTGTTAGTCAGTCACGGACGTGAGGGAGCGGGGTGTTCTGATACAGGTATTATTACTTAATAGAAGGCCCCAGACGAAACTTATATGTATCATTTAGTCATTGAATAAACATATTTTATTTATTTATTTATTTATTTATTTTTATAAAAGCCTCGACCTTCGGTCTCGGCCTTCATTCTAGCTTGTCCATCGGAGGTTAGTATGTAGTCTATTTATTTAATATTTTTCGTTGTGCACATCTTTTGTTAATTAATCCTGTCCATCCTAGGTTTGCTGGAAGAGATCTCTTATTAGAGATATGCTCGCCTTTGTACATATTTTTAGGGTTCCGTACCCGAAGGGTGCCAAACGGGACCCTATTACTGAGACTTCGCTGTCTGTCTGTCCGTCCGTCTGTCTGTCACCAGGCTGTATCTCATGAACCGTGGTAGCTAGACAGTTGAAATTTTCACAGATGATGTATTTCTGTTGCCGCTATAACAACAAATGCTAAAAAACAAAAGAAATTTGATATTAAGGGGGGCTCCCATACAACAAACGTGATTTTTTTGCTCATTTTTGCTCGGTATTGATAATGGTAGCAGGTAGACGCTTAAAATATTCACAATATATTGAGTATATTATTTATTTATTTATTAATTAAATTAAAATTAAATTAATATTTAGGAGGGGCTCCCATGCAAAATGTTTTTTTTGCGGCTTTTTATAGATAATGTACGGAACCCTTCGTGTGCGAGTCCGAGTCACACTTGGCCGGTTTTTTTCATTATTAAGTGTCTGTATTCTTTTTGAAGTAAAACTTCTTGGGGCACGGGGGTAAAATTTATTTAACCTCTCAACTGTGGGTTATTCATATATTTGCTTTTCAATTACTACTAGCCGGGTGCTATCACGAGTGGCTAAGAAATGTAACGGAAATTGGAATCGGTGACGTCAGGGTCGGCTGAAGACTTTAAAAACCGCAACTATTTTCAATACGGTTTTTAACTAATCAGATAAGATAATAATACATTCGTACAATAAAGAATGTTAATTAGTGAGAGAAAAACCTGATGAAACGTTAACAAATAAAAATTATTTTAAGCATTCTTCCACGAGTTCTTGATTTCCGGTAAAGGCCAAAACCAGTGACGTGACCAAAAACTACTTCGTTCAACCTCTTTGTTAGAACCGGAACTTATGTTTGACAGTTGTGCGATGCGATCCATACAGTTTGTAAGAAAAGAGTTTCATCAATGTCACACGGGTCGATATGGATTTCTAAAATGATGAACGAATCGTTTTGTGGCCGGTAACTATGGAATAGGTACCTAAAACGCGCTGCGTAGTCGCGCAACAGGCAGCTAGTAATCGCATAAAGTCACTTAGAATCATCCAAATGTGATATTTAGTTTTCAAGCAAATTCCGATGTGATGGATGGCTGCATTAAGACTTCTTGAAAACAATAAGTAGGTACCTAGAACTGTTCTAAAGCCATTTTATTATATAGTGCAGTTCAAGTCACAAATTAGCAGTTTAGCTACTAAGTACGTGTTATACCTACCTATTTAATGTTTATCTGTAGTAAACGGCCAAAGCGAGGTCTACAGCTTACAGAGCTATAAGTTTAATGGCTTATTGTTTCGCTTATTTGTTTGTATGTAATTTTTGTAATACATATTTTAAAGTTGAATTGTTGTTATAACTGTTGAAATTATACGATTTTGATTTTAATAAGCTTTTGTAATTTTAAAGTTAATGCTTCATGTCAGTCAATAATGTTGAAGTAAAATATCAAAATCGAGGTATGTCGTATGGCGGACTAAGGAAATGTCAAGAATAAAATTAAATAAGAGTTACGTCATCGCTTCGCGATGAAGTAACCCTAAAAAATCCTATCAAAGTAGGTATGTATAGGTTAGCGGGGGTAGCATAAGGCACGCCAGTCACCCCAGCCACGCATTTTGTCACAATTTAATGTCATATCATAATGAATGCGCGCTATTTTATGGAGAAACATCATTGAGACGCGAAAGGAGTTGGCAATTTGGCAAAATGACTGCCCCAGACATGTACAAAGACTTCTCAACAGCCAATTAATAGCATTTAAATATTCTCTCATAAATTACTGCGTCTTTAGTTAGTTTGTAGAACTTGAAGGAAATGATTAAATAATTAAGAGTTGTCACTTCATACTCTATGATTCCGCCATTGATTAGTGACTTTTGCCATCGTTAAAAATAACATGCAACATAATTGCCAACTAGCAAAACTGTTGAAAACAGGAGGTTTCCAGAGGAGTGGCTAGATGGCGTTATGTTGCATGTTATTGCAAAATGGTGCTTATTTCTAGCGACGGCAAAGGTCACGGAATCATATTGGAATCACGGAGTATTGAGTAACAACTCTTATTTACCTATATTTTTTTTTTCTTCAAGTTCTACAAACTAAATACAGACGCAGTAAATTAAATTTATGAATGAATATTTAAATGCTATTGGCTGTTGAGAAGTCTTTGTACATGTCTGGGGCAGTCGTCCATATATTGATTTAGCCATCTTCTTTGTCATTTATCTGCGCGACTGAGGTGAGTGGCAAGCCTTATGGTAGCCCCGCAGGTACACATTAACTTGGAATAGTTGAAAATACGTACTCGATCAATTAAATAAAGGGACTGGGCACAGAGACAAGCAAAGCAATGCATACATTTGAGCGAGACGGTTTTAAGACGTGACGTCGTCAGATGGTATACAATCTGAGCGAGATGCAAATAGTAGTGACACTATTGAATGAGTTAAGTATATCACCACGAGCGCGACAAATTGTAGATAAGGAATGGTGGGAAATAAATGACATGACGTATTAAAAGTAAGTACAAGTATAAAATAATTTCAAATAATCGGACGTCTGAAACATAAAAGTAACTTGAAGCAGAGATTGGATCTCAAAATTGGAAATTTAAATCTCTTATAGTATAGGTAGGTATAGGTGTATAGTATAGGTACCACTTAATGATCTAGCTACAGAAGTTTTACTTCTAACACGTGTACGGTGCTACACGCGATTTTTTTTTTGTGCAATAAAGTGTAAAGTGTAAGTATAAGGTTTCAATGCTGACCGCGCTGTATGGGCCTTGAGCTGCGCTTGCGGCCACCAGCAGCGAGACCAGCAACGCCGCCATTACAGACCGCGGCAGTAATGTACTATACAGGGTGACATTTAATTAGCTGACCATATTTCGGGGAATGATAGTACCCATCATTGTGAACAACTTTCCCTATGAAACATATGGTCGCAAACGAAAAAAAATTTTGGGTCTCCCATAGTAACTCGAAATCAGCTGATCGGGGCAATGTACTGGGGGACGAAAAATGTTTTTCATTTGCGACCATATGTTTCATAGGGAAAGTTGTTCACAATGATGGGTACTATCATTCCTCAAATTATGGTCAGCTAATTTAATTTCACCCTGTATATTTTTTTGAGAGAGTGATGAGTCGGATCTATGGGATAAAGAGTGGAGGGAGACCGCTCAGGATCGAATGGAGTGGAAGAGGGGGAGAGAGGCCTTTGCCCAGCAGTGGGATATTGCAGGCTCATAATAATAATAATAATAATATTTTTTTGTAAATATTGTAGATTTCTGTAGCGTTTTACTTAACACATCTTGCACAGATTGATAATTATTCCGAATCATTATTGTCTCGGAATCTTCTTCCTATCGTGTGGTGGCGTTAAATTGTATATTGTTGCCAATTAGAAAAAATGTAAAAAATTAAAAATGCTACTACAATATTAATTCCTTCCTAAATGACAAATCTCTATAATTTTGATATTTTGTAATTAAGTTTGACATTTTAAATCTGTGATAAAAATATAATCTAATATAATAATATGTGTAAATGTTAACGTATAGGTACTTTAGAAAATAATGTTCATACACCATTTTACTGGTAGGACATAGCGGTAATCAAATTTCTGTAAGACCTGTGTATTTATGTAACCTATGTTCATGAAATAAACAATTCTATTCTATTCTATTCTCGGAATAAAAACAGTGATTAAAAACGGATTGTATCAAATCGAGTTCTTTTAATCCACGAAGACTTTTGGTCCCGGGTCTAAGAAATATGATCCTGATCATCATATAATTGACCAAGTTAACAACTTAAATAACCGGCCAAGTGCGAGTCGGACTCGCGCACGAAGGGTTCCGTGCCATTATCTATAAAAAACCGCAAAAAAATGTATGGGAGCCCCCCCTAAATATTAATTTAATTTTAATTGAATTATTTATTTTTTAAGTAAATAATATACTCAATATATTGTGAACATTTTAAGCGTCTACCTGCTACCATTATCAATATCGAGCAAAAATGAGCAAAAAAATCACGTTAGTTGTATGGGAGCCCCCCTTAATATTATATTTCTTTTGATTTTTAGTATTTGTTGTTATAGCGGCAACAGAAATACATCATCTGTGAAAATTTCAACTGTCTAGCTACCACGGTTCATGAGATACAGCCTGGTGACAGACGGACGGACAGACGGACAGCGAAGTCTCAGTAATAGGGTCCCGTTTGGCACCCTTCGGGTACGGAACCCTAAAAACCGACTACATGTCCTATCACTGAGTCCTCCCCGCTCGACATACAAATGTCGTCTACAGGGTGTTACAGAAAGGGGTGTACAAGCCGAAAGGGAGTTGTTAGGGACATCTTTCTGAACAAATTTCACTATGGGACCGACTTGATCAGAGCAACTTTATTTTCAACCGACTTCAAAAAAGGAGGAGGTTCTCAATTCGACCCGCATGTTTTTTTTTTTCTATGTTTGTTACGCGATAACTCCGCCAATTATGAACCGATTTGAACAAATCTTTCGGCGTATAGGTAATACCTCAAGGGTGGTCCCATTGACACCAGGTCAGGATCTGATGATGGGATCCTGGAGAAATTGAGGGAACTCTTCAAATATTATAGGTAGACCTATAGTGATTTTTGTGTTTTTCATAATAACTCGTGCAAATGCACATGGTAAGCATAATATTGTGATGCGGAACTGCTGATGAAGACCACATATGGCCACCAGATCTGCTCAATACTAGGTACAAATACAATGCGTGGCTGACGGGCAGGCAACGCATAGCCTAAACCGGTGGACCTAGAGCCATGAAACTTTGTACAGGGGTTCCTTAGTAGCGTGGGGTAGCACTGATATGAGATTTGACAAAATTAATTCCCCAAGGGGGGTGGGGGGATAAGGGGTTACAGTTTGTATTAAACTCAATCTAATCAAATAGGGTTTGTGGAAGTCGGTTTTTTCTAAAGTTTACTTTTTGTTTCAATTATTCACTCCACCATACAGATCAGCTGAGCGCTAGGCCCGAAATGTACTGAGTTAATAAAAATAAAGTTGCTCCGATCAAGCCGGTCCCATAGTGAAAGTTGTTCAGAATGATGTCCCTAACAACCCTCTTTCGGCTTGTACACCCCTTTCTGTTACACCCTGTATAGACCCGACAGTGAGCCTACGAAATCAGTCTCCTGACAGTGAAGTCCATGCGTATTACTTAATATAAACTAATATACTATCCTAACAACCAGACTTTATCCAGCGACAATGACTAGACTGGATGTATAATATCATCCAAGTAAAAACAAATTAAACTTCACAGTTTCTTCATGTATAAACTTAACTACTGGACCGGTTCCTGCTTTTCAAAAAATGGTACCAAACTATTGGGCTTACCTTTCTAAAGATTTTTTTAAATCGGTTTGTAAATAGTACCAGTTTCGATGTAAAAAACATAAAATAACCGGCCAAGTGCGAGTCGGACTCGCGCACGAAGGGTTCCGTACCAATCTATAAAAAACCGCAAAAAAAATAATTGTATGGGAGCCCCCCTAAATATTAATTTAATTTTAATTTAATTATTTATTTTTGAAGTTAATAATATACTCAATATATTGTGAACATTTTAAGCGTCTACCTGCTACCATTATCAATATCGAGCAAAAATGAGCAAAAAAATCACGTTTGTTGTATGGGAGCCCCCCTTAATATTAAATTTCTTTTGTTTTTTAGTATTTGTTGTTATAGCGGCAACAGAAATACATCATCTGTGAAAAATTCAACTGTCTAGCTACCACGGTTCATGAGATACAGCCTGGTGACAGACAGACGGACGGACGGACGGACCCTTCGGGTACGGAACCCTAAAAATGATAACAAAAAGAAACATACAACCGATTTTAAAACCACTTCCATTTTTGAAGTCTATTAAAAATAACATACCGTGAAGCCTCTTCTGAAGGGTTGCAGAGCCCACTTTCATTCCGATCCTGATGATCCTGATTTAAAACAAACACTCTAGACACATTTTCGTTCAAATCTTATTTGACAGTTTCGCGCAATTCTTCCTGGAGCCGCTCTTCACGGAGTCCGCGACCGGTCGCGAGCTGAGTGCAGTCAACTCCGAACATGACAAGAATAAGTCCTCAGACACTTGGCGGCTGGACCAGCTGAACAAGAGTACCGCTTCGCCAGAACATCCATACCACAAGTTCGGTACAGGTGAGTTTGCTACCCGGCGCGAGATGGCGTTGCACGAACCCTGCCTCGCGGTAGTGTTTGCTCGCGCAAACCCTGCGTCCAGTTTCAATAACCTATCTATCCTCAATCTGCAGATAGATAGGGTAAAATTTGACATAAGTTCCATAGCGCAACTGTCAATTCTAACTCTAGTAATGTGAAAACCATGGATAGATAGCTTATTGAAACTAGACGTTATGAGTATTGGAATATCCATTTTCGTTTATGGACCATAACCATAGAGTTCTCCATTGTATTTATTTTTGAATTGGATCGGTCGCTAGACGCGGTCCGACAAGTAACTTCCAATTTCCTGCGCGAACGCATCAAACTGGGACCGAGACCCGCGTACCGTACAGGAATGACGTGCTGATATTGGAGATAGCAACACAGTATACATACAGGGTGTAACAGAAAGGGGTGTACAAGCCGAAAGAGAGCTGTTAGGGACATCATTCTGAACAACTTTCACTATAGAACCGACATGACCAGAGCAACTTTATTTTTCACTTCACCATATACGCTGAGCGCTACGCCCGAAATGTACTGAGTTAATAAAAATAAAGTTGCTCTGATCAAGTCGGTCCCATAGTGAAAGTTGTTCAGAATGATGTCCCTAACAACCCTCTTTCGGCTTGTACACCCCTTTCTGTTACACCCTGTATAGAACAGTAGTAAATCAGAGGACGTTTAGGTGCGTTCGTTACCTACTTTCGCTCGCTGCGCAGGGCTGTGTCACGTTTGTGGCTTGGCTTGCATACCTACCTAAAATACTAATTTTGCTTCTAAGTAGGTACCTATGCAAAGTATTTCTGTTACAGGTTAATAGACAATATTGTTTACACAAAGTAATACTATGTATTACAGATCGTTAGGTATGTGTTTCTACTTTCTAGTTTCCCCCTTCATCGAATATTTTGATACTTACCACTATACTACGATTATATGTAAATAATTAACCTCATTCACCTAACGCAAAACTAAAAAACCTACTAATTATCACCTATTCACAAAATAATACGTTTTGATGTTACTATTTGATGTTTAATTCATATCATAATGTTTCGCGTGTGAGTTTACATTTCGTTGTGGAAAGTTACTTACTTCTCGGGATCCTTTGGTATATGGAAAAAAGATAGCTCCGGATTTGTCCCAGTGTTATTAAGGCATCCATATACACAACAGTAGACACGTTTCCGAAAAGACAACGACGACGATGACATACTGGTGGCGGTAACGAGAGAGAGCGAGCGGACACGGCAACGGCGCGGCCCCGATCTAAGCAGTCTCCATCATTCCCGAAGGCTATGTGTGCGTGCATGCATACCGAACACGCGCGCATGTGTTGTTCGATGATTATCTACTGTCTATAATAATACTGTGGTAGCTTGAGCGAGGCGAAACAAAATTTTCAAAAATTTTCAAAAATATTTTCTTAGTGTACCTCTCTCTCACCCAGGGGCGGCTTTACCTATAGTGCAGGGGGTGCGGTGCACCCGGGCGCCGCGGTCCTGGGGGCGCCGCGCCGAGCACACGGAATGCCACTCACCTCACCTCACCGCGCGCGCCGGCCGGGCAGTCGCGCGCGGCACTTTCATTTCCATGTCTCAAGTAAAAAGAGCTCCGGTTTGCATACGTTTTGTATGGCGTCTATAGCTCTTCTTATATATGTCGAACTCGAATAACAGCAAAGCAAGGCGCGAGCGGCTTTTACAGTAGTAACTTTTCTTCAATATGAAATAAACCTTAAAACAAACCGTAAAAGATTATATTGGTGTAGCAGGGAGTGAGTGTCTCATCGCTAGCAAAGGCGCTTGTTGTGCCGGCCGGCGCGGCACCCGCCCTCACCTGTTTAGATTCGTTTGAAAGCACACCGATCATCGAGCGATCGTATTGCGAATTCGGCTGTTTCGAATAAAAAATAAAGTTCAAATTGCCATGGACGAACGTTGCGCGCGCGGCTTTTCTCAAAGGCGAGTGGCTCGTGCCGCGCTTTGTTTTCTACCGCTACGTAATTTTGCGAAGTAAGCCTTGACCCAATGTATTATGTATTATATTTGCTAAACATCTAAATTTGAAGTAAGTCGGCTTTTCTTTTGAAAAATTCATAATGTGGCTAATGTAAGATTTGTTTTTAAAATTAAAATAAATAGCTGCCATGTCAAAAATACTTTCTACCCGTGCACTCTAGGTATGTCAAAGCAAAGCAATATGGGTTAAATTAGAAATAGGAGGATTTTTCTTCATTCAAATTAAAGCCATGTCACTTTGAGAGAGTGCCCTTGTCATATACTAGTATAGCGTCAAGCACTCTGACGTTTACCATAAAGACATGTTAACATGGGTACAACTGCCGGAAAATAACTTGGCCAGAATGAGTGAATGAATTGGGATTGAAATAATTAATTTTAAAAAGATGTGACATATCTGGAAGGATGACAATATATTTAAGACATTGTTTAGATATTAGACAATGTTTTAAAAATATTTCCATCCTTCCAGACATGTCACATCTTTTTAAAATACATTATTTCAATCCTAATTCATTCAATTATTCTGGCCAAGTAATTTTCCGGCAGTTATACGTTTTGGCTTGTTAAGGGTAAACACCTTGTATAATTCTAAATACTGTCGACACTCAATAGCACATCATGGTATCCAAAACTGTCAAATTTCTTCGATCAACAATAGAGTTTATTATCCATTAACGAAATTTGACAGTTTGTGGTAACTAGATTATTTGATTTGTATGTAAGTACCCAATCCATTTTGACCGCGCGCTTACTACGGGGCGCTTGGGTGATGATTGCACCCGGGCGCCACATGGGCTAGAGACGCCCCTGGTCTCACCTTAAGAACCCACATGTATTTTTAACCGACTTCCCAAAGGAGGAGGTTTACAATTCGTCCGGATGTTTGTTATTTTGGTTTATTTTTTTTTTATGTATGTGCCTCGATAGCGCCTAAACGGATGGACCGATTTGGAAAATTATTTTTTTGTTTGAAAGGGTTTACCTTCCCATTGGTCCCATTGACACCAGGTCAGGATCTGATGATGGGATCCTGGAGAAATCGAGGGAACTCTTCAAATATTATAGGCAGACCTATAGTGATTTTTGTGTTTTTCATAATAACTCGTGCAAATGCATATGGTAAGCATAATATTGTGATGCGGAACTGCTGATGAAGACCACATATGGCCACCAGATCTGCTCAATACTAGGTACAAATACAATGCGTGGCTGACGGGCAGGCAACGCATAGCCCTAAACCGGTGGACCTAGAGCCATGAAACTTTGTACAGGGGCTCCTTAGTAGCGTGGGGTAGCACTGATATGAGATTTGACAAAATTAATTCCCCAAGGGGGGGAGTGAGGGGGTTACTCAATCTAACTCAATCTAATCAAATAGGGTTTGTGGAAGTCGGTTTTTTCTAAAGTTTACTTTTTGTTTCAATTATTATTTTTTGTGTGATATTACAAAATAGAAGTGTTTTTTTAATTACCTAGGCTTTAGCTAAAGCTTTAGAAGAATGTAATGTTTGTTGATTTTCGTTATTGTAATTTTTTATAAATTTAATTCAATATTTTTTGTTAAATAGGCAAATAAATATGCTACTTCGTTTTTTTAATAAAAGAATGACAACAAAATATACTTTGTTTTTTTTTTTTTTTTAAATAAATAACTGACTTTCATATTGAAAACGATCAGTTTTTTTTTACCTGATTAAAATCAAATAAATCCGATTTAAATCAAATTATAATCATTTTTTTTTTTTATAAAAATCATGATTTGTACCAACCCCAAAAGGAGAAGGCTTATAACAAGCAGCCAATGATGATGATTATTTCTTATCTCGCAGGAAACAAGGAAACCCTGGAGACGATACCGATGTCGAAGGGCATCGACGTGAGAGCTGAGCTGCTGAGGTTCCACAGCACCTGGTACTCCTCGAACATCATGACGCTAGCGGTCTTCGGGAAAGGTAGGGATATGACCAGTGATCGGATATTCGCAGAGACTATATATCCAATTGACTGCGCCTGCGGGGGAATGCGGCTCGCCAAACATCAGTTGTATTCAACGTATGCAACTTATGTACGATGACGGGCCGCCAGACAGTTTCGCAGCGGCTGACCAATCACAGCTCTCTTACCTCGTCCCCCGCCGCCGCCCGTAAATTGGTGTGTTGTGTTTCAAAGGAAAATGTATCATGCAATCTCCACTAGATAAGTGCTCCCTGGATATTCGCATGCATATTTACCTAAAGTTCAGGTGTTGGCTGATATGGAATGCACGTTGCTGTCGAAAAAATCCTGATTTAAGTGACCAAATCATAGTGATAGGTAGTGATTTAAATGTCGATAATTGAAACAAAAAGTAAAGGAGATGTATTTTTCCGGTACTGATTTTTGAACCATAATCATATGCGGTTTTTCTGGTAGGGAAACGAATATGAATAAAGCCTAAGAAAATATCTTTTTTATTAAAACCGCCATTTTATTTTTATTTTGAAAAAATGATTTGTATGGGTAGGATTTATATCCTGTATCCTTTGCTTAGCTAAGCAGCAAAAAAAAATTGTCATTCATTCGGTTGTCAATTTTGACACTTTCCCCATGTTCCGAGTCACGCCACAACCGATCACAAGCGTCCACGATGCCATCGTTTTGTATCGCCAAAACTGACTCGGAACGTCTTCGTAGACGCTGCAATCGACCGTGGCGCGACTCGGAACAGGGGGCTGTTGACATTGACGGGACAGAACAGTGTTGCCATAGAAAATTATTGTTCTGGGTGGCAGTTTTATTTCAAAATAATAATTATTTTTAAATCACAAAAACTAAACAACGGCGTTTTAAAAAAAAAACATGATATATTTAGAATTCATAAATTATATTCCTTCATATAAATATGGTTTTAGCTTGGTTCATGACTATTTCGAATAAAGTACCAACTGTCTAGGAAAAAGTACACATCTCCTTTAGAAAAAACCGACTTCCACAAACCCTATTTGATTAGATTGAGTTTAATACTAACTGTAACCACTTATCCCCCCCCCCCCTTGGGGAATTAATTTTGTCAAATCCTATATCAGTGCTACCCCACGCGACTAAGGAACCCCTGTACAAAGTTTCATGGCTCTAGGTCCACCGGTTTAGGCTATGCGTTGCCTGCCCGTCAGCCACGCATTGTATTTGTACCTAGTATTGAGCAGATCTGGTGGCCATATGTGGTCTTCATCAGCAGTTCCGCATCACAATATTATGCTATGTGCATTTGCACGAGTTATTATGAAAAACACAAAAATCACTATAAGTCTGCCTATAATATTTGAAGAGTTCTCTCGATTTCTCCAGGATCCCATCATCAGATCCTGACCTGGTGTCAATGGGACCACCCTTGAGGTATTACCTATACGCCGAAAAAAGATTTGTTCAAATCGGTTCATAATTGGCGGAGTTATCGCGTAACAAACATAGAAAAAAAAAACATACGGGTCGAATTGAGAACCTCCTCCTTTTTTTGAAGTCGGTTGAAAATTGGTCACCTAGAGCGTACTTTGCAAATTGTTGTCGGTCCAAGTCACTTACGTCCAGTTTCAATAATCTATCTATCCATGGTTTTCACATTACTAGAGTTAGATTTGACAGTTGCGCTATGGAACTTATGTCAAATTTGACCCTATCTATCTGCAGATTGTGGATAGATAGGTTATTGAAACTGGACGTTAGTTGCAAAGATGAGCGCGGCATCACAAACTCGACTCGCGCGACACAAGACTCGTGCGAACTTCAGTCTAGTTCCTTGAATTGAACACGCATTTGTGATGACGGAGAGCGATGCAAACCCGTGCGCGGTCGGAGGACGCGCGCCTCGAGATCAACACGCTTTTGTAATCGGAGTTAGCACAACAGATCCGTGCGGGTTTCGGGGCAGTACTGCCTCCTATTGAACACGCAAACGGAAACACGCGTGCCGCCATCCACGACGATGCGTGACGTAACTATTTGCATCTTTTTCTTTCATCAGCGCACTCTGCTAAAAGACAAAGATGCAAATAGCTACGTCACGCGTCATCGTGTTTGGCGGTGCCTGAAGTAGCGGTATAAATAAGGAAACATAATTTTCATAAAACATTTTTTAGGGTACCGTACCCGAAGGGTGCCAAACGGGACCCTATTACTGAGACTTCGCTGTCCGTCTGTCCGTCCGTCCGTCCGTCCTGTCTGTCACCGGGTCCGTCTGCACGAACCGTAATAGCTAGAAAGCTGAAATTTTCACAGAATGTGTATATCTGTTGCCGCACCAACCACAAATACTGAAATACGAGAGATATTGCAAATTAAAGGGGGCCCCGATACAAGAGACGTGTTTAGATACACTTACGCATTTCAAAATGGAGATCTTGACTGAAACTGTTTATTTATTGTCATAGCAACCATGTCATAGACACATATACTACACATTTAGATATGATAGCATATTTCGCGTCAACCCACATGGTTGTGGTTAGCCGGTATGATGTAGACTCTCAATCCGGAGGTCGTCGGTTCAAATCTCGTGAAGGCATAAACTTTTTAAATTTTCTTTTTGTTTATTTTTTTATTGTTTTGAGTGCTTTTGATTTGTTGTACGATGGTACGGTACCCTTCGTGTGCGATACCGACCCGCACTTAACCGATTTTTTTTATTTAGCCATTAAAGTGTCCCACTGCTGGGCAAAGGCCTCCCCCTCTTGTGACACTTAGTACAAGAATATGTTTTGTGTTTTTTAATGTTTTGTTTTACTTCGAGATAATCGCATTTATCCGCAGAATCGCTGGACGAATTGGAAGCTCTCGTCACTCCGCTATTCTCCGCCATAGAAGACTTGTCTGTGGAGGCGCCGTCCTGGGAGGAACATCCGTTTCCGCCCGAGCGGAGGCGGAAGCGCGCATACTGCGTGCCGGTGAAGGATCTACGGAACCTCTCAATTGACTTCCCGATTCCGGACTCGAGGAGGCATTACAAGAGCGCGGTGAGTATTCATCATTATTAAAAGCTTTTATTTAACTTGCACTGTATGTATGTTTGTTTGTTTGTTTGTTTGTGGGTATCACGGTTCGCGTCAAAAATGTCGGCTTGAATTTGACCCACTTCCCGTTATCCGATTGAGCTGAAATTTTGCATACGTATGTAAGTTGGATGACAATGCAATATTTTTTTGACTTGGAGCTGATCTGATGCTGGAGCCGGAAGGTGGCCATGGGAACCCTGTTACCAAATGACGCAATCCTATTGTGTTTGGGCTCATTTGATTTATATTGACAAGTACTTTGATCCTAGAATATTTTTTATGACATGGAGCTGATCTGATGCTGGAGCCGGAAGGTGGCCATGGGAACTCTGTTACCAAACGACGCAATCCTATTGTGTTTAGGCTGATTTGATTTATATTGACAAGTACTTTGATTCTAGATTTTTTTTTATGACATGGAGCTGATCTGATGCTGGAGCCGGAAGGTGGCCATGGGAACCCTGTTACCAAACGACGCAATCCTATTGTGTTTAGGCTGATTTGATTTATATTGACAAGTACTTTGATTCTAGAATATTTTTTTATGACATGGAGCTGATCTGATGCTGGAGCCGGAAGGTGGCCATGGGAACCCTGTTACCAAACGACGCAATCCTATTGTGTTTGGGCTCATTTGATTTATATTGACAAGTACTTTGATCCTAGAATATTTTTTATGACATGGAGCTGATCTGATGCTGGAGCCTGAAGCTGGCCATGGGAACCCTGTTACCAAACGACGCAATCCTATTGTGTTTGGGCTCATTTGATTTATATTGACAAGTACTTTGATCCTAGAAATTTTTTATGACATGGAGCTGATCTGATGCTGGAGCCGGAAGGTGGCCATGGGAACCCTGTTACCAAACGACGCAATCCTATTGTGTTTGGGCTCATTTGATTTATATTGACAAGTACTTTGATCCTAGAATATTTTTTATGACATGGAGCTGATCTGATGCTGGAGCCTGAAGCTGGCCATAGGAACCCTGTTACCAAACGACGCAATCCTATTGTGTTTGGGCTCATTTGATTTATATTGACAAGTACTTTGATCCTAGAATATTTTTTATGACATGGAGCTGATCTGATGCTGGAGCCGGAAGGTGGCCATGGGAACTCTGTTACCAAACGACGCATTCCTATCGTGTTTGGTCTCATTTGATTCGTCTTCACAAGCACTCTAATTCTAGATTAGATGTTTTGTCCAGGCCCCCGATTCTCGCGCTATCGAGATCATCTCCCCAGTCAAGATATCTGTTTTGATACCGCCTAAATCCGTCGAAAATTATCTCGATTTATATTTATTATGATCGAAAACGGGTCGAGATATCTCGGTTGGTCGAAAGGCTAGTCGTAAGAATAGCTTTTTCTTGTTTTTGATAGAGATTTCGGTATCTCAAAATTGATATTTCGACCATGGACATGATCTCGCTAGCGCCAGAATTGCCTCGCTGTAATGATAAAGACTAAAAAGTTAAAAATAAATTAAAAGTAAAAAAATATTTTAAACAAAGCTTTTATTTAATGCCCTAAAAAGAAGAAAATAAAATTTCGATTCAATCAAATGCGTTATTTTATTAAATTACACAATTAATACGATATAAAAGCTTGTTGCGGGATTTATCTCCAAGTCTATGCAAATAGTCCCTACCACCTGATTAAGTCTACACAAGTAAATCTCGCAACAAGCTTTTATATCGTATTAATTGTGTAATTTAATAAAATAACGCATTTGATTGAATCGAAATTTTATTTTCTTCTTTTTAGGGCATTAAATAAAAGCTTTGTTTAAAATATTTTTTTACTTTTAATTTATATTTATTTATTATTTATCACCGATAAGGTGCTACAACTGTATACGTATGTATGAGTTTATTTATACAGTGTGAGTCTTCATAATGTGCACATAGCAGCAAAACCACTCAATTTATATGAGTACTCAAAATATCAAAATTTAAAATATTTATTTTCCAAAAAGAACATTGACAGATATGGTTCAGACAGTGGCTCCCACACTAGGCCTGGCCTGTTTCGTGGATGCCGTTGCCAAACTATAATAAATCATGAAGTTACATTTTTATACAGGGTGTAACAGAAAGATGTAGTCATATTTCAGGGGGTTGTTAGGGACATCATTTTGAGAAACTTTCACTATGAAACCGATTTGATCAGAGCATCTTTATATTTCAATGCTTCATACGTTTTAGTCCGGGCGGTCAGCTGATTTGTATAGAGAAGTGAAAATTAAAGTTGCTCTGATCAAATCGGTTTCATAGAGAAAGTTGCTCAAAATGATGTCCCTAACAACCCCCTGAAATATGACTACATCTTTCTGTTAAACTAGAAATAAAATAATTAGTAATAAATAATGTTTATTTATAACGTGTTTCCTTCCAGCCTGGCCACTACCTCAGTCACCTGCTGGGCCACGAGGGGCCGGGCAGCTTGCTGTCCGCCCTCAAGGAGCGCGGCTGGTGTAACGGGTGAGTCCTCATCAGGGAGCACTCATCCAGTGGAGAGCGGTACATTTTCCTTTGAAACACAACTCACCAATTTACGGACGGCGGGGGACGAGGTAGGAGAGCTGTGATTGGTCAGCCGCTGCGAAACTGTCTGGCGGCCCGTCATCGTACATAGGTTGCGTATGCGAACGTTTGTTGAATACAACAAACGTTTGGCGAGCCGCATTCCCCCGCAGGCGCAGTTCAGTTCAGTTCAAATCATACATATTACTTAGTCAGTTCAGTCAATTGTATATAGTCTCTGGTCTTCATACAGCTCTGGAGTAGAATTTTTGAAACCGTCGAAAACCAATTCGCATTCGACAGCGCAACTTTCATGCACGAATTTATTAAGACGCCACTCTCAGGGTTCCGGACCCGAAGGGTGCAAAACGGGACCCTATTACTGAGACTTCGCTGTCCGTCCGTCTGTCTGTCACCAGGCTGTATCTCATGAACCGTGGTAGCTAGACAGTTGAAATTTTCACAGATGATGTATTTCTGTTGCCGCTATAACAACAAATACTAAAAATCAAAAGAAATTTAATATTAAGGGGGGCTCCCATACAACAAACGTGATTTTTTTGCTCATTTTTGCTCGATATTGATAATGGTAGCAGGTAGACGCTTAAAATGTTCACAATATATTGAGTATATTATTTACTTAAAAATGAATGATTAAATTAAAATTTAATTAATATTTAGGGGGGGCTCCCATACAATTATTATTTTTTTGCTTTTTTTTATAGATAATGGTACGGAACCCTTCGTGCGCGAGTCCGACTCGCACTTGGCCGGTTATATAGTAAAAGTGTACCAATGAGATATGTCATTTATTTTACCACTTTATCTCATTCCAACCTAACATGTAATGTATGCAACGTCCACAGTCTAGTGGGAGGCACACGGGTTGGCGGTCGCGGGTTCGGGTTCTTTGGCGTGACAGTTGACTTGACTGAAGACGGAGTGGAACATATAGACGACATCGTCACTTTGCTGTTTCAGGTACCTACAGAATATTTGTATTTGTATTTATCTATTTATTTGCATCAGCGCACACACATGCACAACATAAAACATAGAAGATACTTAGCGCTAAACAAAATAACATATAAAACATACAGACACAGATAGAAAATACTGTTAAATTTAATTTGCACTAAGATAGATAGGATACAGGTACCAAAGTACCTATATTGCACTAGAACTGGGTGGTGTGGCATCAATATACCAATAAACAACGTGTAAATTAATTAACTTAATTAACGCAAAATGATAAACTAGTTTGACGACCTCTGTGGCGAAGCGGTAGTGCGTCTGCCAACCATGCGAGAGGTCCCGGGTTCGAATCCCGGGTGGGGACAAAAAAACCCCAGGCCTCGGATGTTTACATGTTTGTGATGTCGCTGTTTCTGGTTCCCGCGGCACAGGGTATCCCAGTGTGGGGCCAGAAACAATGTATGTGCCTGTATATGAATGTTTATGTTACGGACATCATTCTGAGCAACTTAATTTTTCACTTCTCCATACAAATCAGGTCGACCCTTGCTGATATATCAAACTCTCTCATCGGAACTTGGTTTGCTGGAAGAGATCTCTTTTTAGAGATAAGCTCGCCTCTGTACTCTGGTTTTTATTTACTTTTTGTCATTGCAATTAATTGTGTGCAATAAAATAATGATGAATTATGATAAGTCGGATCTAGTTTCCAAGTAAGGCTATTTTTGTTTCTGTTTTGTTTTTATGTTTGTGTTCTTTGTATGTTACCTACTGTACTGTTATGTATTATGGACCTAGGAGTCCGAAATAAAGAAATTGAATTGAATTGAAATCAGCTGTCCCACTCAGGCCAAAATGTACTAAGAAGTGAAAAATAAAGTTCAAACCACTTGTGTTGTTACAACGTTACTGGAGCATCGCTGTGTGTTATTGTTGTTTTTAATCAAATAGAATGAAAATATTAGTTCGATAGTTTTCCGTAATATGGCGAGGGCTTTATGTATGATATTTTGTTGATTTATATTCTTTCTTTTTCTTTTTTCTATATACTTCATCAATAAAAACCCGTTTTGCTAGTATAGGAATCATAAACACACGAAATTAAGTTTTCTATGTACACATAGTTTGGGCTACAGTCCAACACAAAGTCCCTTAATGATGTATTATTGTTTCAAATGACTGTATTCTGTTTTGTGTACTTATTGTAAATAAATAAAAAAGTAAATCCCAACGGAACCCTCCGTATTTCCAGTACATATCGATGCTGCGGGAGCAGAAGCCGCAACGTTGGATCTGGGAGGAGCAGAGAGACCTCATGGCCATGGAGTTCCGGTTCCGGGATACGCAGGAGGCGCGGAGCACGGTCACAACGCACGTGCACCTCATGCAGGTGAGTGGCGAGGGAAGCGAGCGGATCGACTGGCGATCGGTGCCTGTGGCTTTGCGTCGAGGCTGTTCTTCCCAATCGAGAGAGCACAGCTCGGGAGGAAGAAAGAATCGTTCAATTGAGGGTCGGAATCGCACACGAAGGGCACCGTACTGTCGTATAATAAAACTTACGCACTCAAAACAATAAAACAAAAACAAAATAATAATAATTGAAACAAAAAGTAAACTTTAGAAAAAACCGACTTCCACAAACCCTATTTGATTAGATCGAGTTTAATACAAACTGTAACCCCTTTCCCCCCCCCCCCCCCCTTGGGGAATTAATTTTGTCAAATCCCATATCAGTTCTACCCCACGCGACTAAGGAACCCCTGTACAAAGTTTCATGGCTCTAGGTCCACCGGTTTAGGCTATGCGTTGCCTGCCCGTCAGCCACGCATTGTACTCGTATTTGTACCTAGTATTGAGCAGATCTGGTGGCCATATGTGGTCTTCATCAGCAGTTCCGCATCACAATATTATGCTTACCATGTGCATTTGCACGAGTTATTATGAAAAACACAAAAATCACTATAGGTCTGCCTATAATATTTGAAGAGTTCCCTCGATTTCTCCAGGATCCCATCATCAGATCCTGACCTGGTGTCAATGGGACCAATGGGAAGGTAAACCCTTTCAAACAAAAAAATAATTTTCCAAATCGGTCCATCCGTTTAGGCGCTATCGGGGTGTAGACATAAAAAAAAAAAAAAAAAAAAAAAAAAACAAACATACGGGCGAATTGTAAACCTCCTCCTTTGGGAAGTCGGTTAATAATATAAACGATTATGCCATCATGAGGATTTGAACGTTTTGAACTCACGACCTACGGATTGAGAGCCTACATCATACCCGCTGAGCTACCTCATCGAAGTAGGTTGACGCGAAATATACCATCATATTGAAGTGCGTGGGTGTACCAAAACAAGTCTCTTGTATGGGGACCCCCAATTATTTGCAAATCTCTCGTATTTGTTGTTGTTGTGGCAACAGATATACACATTCTGTGAAAATTTAAACTTTCTAGCTATTACGGTTCGTGCTCTAGGACCCGCTGACGGACAGACAGACGGAGAGCGGAGCCTTAGTAATAGGGTCCCGTTTGGCACCCTTCGGTACCCTAAAAATGGCAATTATTTGGGGAAATGCTCAATTACAATTTAACAATGAATTGTCACACCGTTTGTACCCAGGAGTTCCCGATGCAGGACATACTCAGCGCGTACTACTTAGTGACCGAATGGAAACCGGAACTGATCGACGAGCTACTGTCTCTTCTCACTCCTGACAACGTAAGGGTCGCGGTGGTGGCCAAGTGAGTGCTGTTTATTACATAATTCACCAAGTTAAAAACTTAAAATAACAGGCCAAGTGAGAGTGGGCCTCGCGCACGAAGGGTTCCGTACCATTATCTACAAGAACGGCAAAAAATCATGTCTGTTGCATTAGAGCCTCCTCCCCCTAAATATTATTTTAATTTTAATTTAATTATTTATTTTTTAAGTAAATAATGTGCTCAATATATTGTGAACATTTTAAGCGTCTCCCTGCTACCATTATCAATATCGAGCAAAAATTACCAAAAAAAACACGTTTGCTGTATGGGAGCCCCCCTTAATATTACATTTCTTTTGTTTTTTAGTATTTGTTGTTATAGCGGCAACAGAAGTACTGTGAATTTTCTGTGAAAATTTCAACGGTCTAGCTACCACGGTTCATGAGATTCAGCCTGTTGACAGACGATCGGAGACGGACGGACGGACGGACAGCGAAGTCTCAGTAATAGGGTCCCGTTTGGCACCCTTCGGGTACGGAACCCTAAAAACGACTTTATGTCCCCCGCTTAGTGTACAAATGTCGTCTACATACCCGAAAACGAGCCTACGAAATCTGTCTCCTGACGGTGAAGTCCATACATTACATAATATAAACGAATATACGATCCTGACAGCCAGTATTTATCTCGTGACAATGATGTGTCATCAAGGTAAAAACAAACTAAACTTCGCAGAGTTTTCATCTAGAAACATAACTAGTGGATCGATTCCTGTTTTTTTTTAAAGAGCCAAACTATTGGACTGACCTTTGAACGGAGAAAGAATTTTTGAAATCGGTTCATAAATTGTACCAGTTTGGATGTAACAAACATAAAAACCATACAACCGAATTGATGACCCCCTCCTTTTTTGAAGTCGCCCGGTGAACCACATAAACCATTTTTGCATAAAATTGACTTTATAAAATATATCTGCTGGAAATATACAATTCTGAGACTGTCAAGCCATTTTGTACATAATGCTTCAACTTAAGACTTGTTCCTAGAGTTATTGGATTACCTTGGCCACAAGCCTTTTCTCCTGGCATTAATGTTGTAAAAATCCGGCAGATGTTTCGCTGACAAGTGCACAATGACGGAGGAATGGTACGGCACGAAGTATCTTCAGGAAGACATTGCGCCGGCACAGATTGCGGTACGATACTGTTATTTATTTATTTATCATTTATTTCAGATACAAATCCATATTTTTACACAAACACAGGGTGACTTTTGGGTCGTGACGTGACTCTAACATTTCATTATTTCATTTCTACTTTATATTATCATGAAAGGCACGAAGCAAGGTCTTATAGCACAAGTGAAGGGAAAAATCTGAAGACTGCAAATTTCTGTCTTTCTAAAAAAATATTCAATTTGGTTTACATGGATGACATCACACTTTAGTTTTTTATGTGGAAACCTAATTACACGTGTTACGCTCTCCAAGTGTGATCGGAACCCTTGGTGCGCGAGCCCTACTCGCACTTGGCTGGTTTTATTTAGACGTGTCTGATAAACGCTCATCTTAAGCACAGAAGAGATAATAGTACTCCGTACAGAACGGCCACTCCCTTCCTCGCGCTGATTCAGATACCGCACCCCACCCCTGGCGTCAAAAGATTGGTTATAGGATCAATAGACAGGGCTGAACGCCGGACGAGTGACGACGCGTATACTTTATATCGCTGCATTTGCCGCGCCACCAGCCCTAGCAATGTTTACGCACACATTTGCACGTATACAAACATCATTTGGTTATGTAGTAGTAAAGTAAAGTAAATGTAGCCCATGTATGTAGTAGTAATAGGTGATTATTTTACGAGCGTTCTATGGAGTGTCCGAGGTGCGTCTTAAGGCTACACCCCTTATCGGTTCGCCCGCGTCCGCTGCGACATTGTTTTCGTTCCCCCCCTTGGGGAATTAATTTTGTCAAATCCCATCTCAGTGCTACCCCACGCTACTAAGGAACCTCTGTACAAAGTTTCATGGCTCTAGGTCCACCGGTTTAGGCTATGCGTTGCCTGCCCGTCAGCCACGCATTGTATTTGTACCTAGTATTGAGCAGATCTGGTGGCCATATGTGGTCTTCATCAGCAGTTCCGCATCACAATATTATGCTTACCGTGAGTAAATGCACGAGTTATTACTAAAAACACAAAAATCACTATATGTCTGCCTATTATAATATTTGAAGAGTTCCCTCGATTTCTCCAGGACCCCATCATCAGATCCTGACCTGGTGTCAATGGGACCAATGGGAAGGTAAACCCTTTCAAACAAAAAAATAATTTTCCAAATCGTTCCATCCGTCTAGCATACATAAAAAAAACATCCGGACGAATTGTAAACCTCCTCCTTTGGGAAGTCGGTTAAAACACGAAAACATGTCGCAGCGGACGCGGCTTGAACTCTAACCCTTCGCAGAAATGGCGCTCGGCCGCCCCCCTCCCCTGCCTGCACCTGCCGCCCCCCAACGCGTACATCCCCGCGCGCCTGGAGCTGCTGCCGTCCGCCCCCGCCGCGTCCGCCGCCCCCGCCATCGCCCGGGACTCGCCCCTCATGCGGCTCTGGTACAAACTCGACACAGAGTTTCAGCTGCCGAAGGCTGTCATCACGTTTGATCTGGTCAGGTGAGTTGTGCGGGGTGCGTAGCTTAATATAGACGAAAGATCTGAGTCCTTAAGACCTATGTTCGGAATACCGAATGACTGTTTGACCGAAAGTTCGAAATCCCTAAAGCTCAATTGATCGAATGATCATCCCTACAGTCTATTCGTGATAAGAATGCAGTGAAATTTAAATTTAAATCTGTTACCACACACTCACAGGACAGGACACAACCTTCGCGTTCGAAAGTTTGCCTTCAACTGGTCACTGTGAACTTGGCTTGATAATTGGAAACGATTTGATTGGTTACGGTGCGTGTCTAGGCCGCCGGACAGTGATGACTTTACTGTATTCTTATCACGAATAGACTATAAGTACGAAATCCCGAAAGTGTGAATGGCAGTTCACCAAAAGTTGTTTTACTAAAGAGTTATTGGTTGCTTTAGGTCACTTTCTGTGCCAATACTAAAGATAGGTTGTGTGTGTTAGGTCACAACTTTATGAACCACCCGGAGCCGAGCGAAGCGGAGCGGAGCGAGGCGACCGCGACCCATGTAGTTTCGCAAAACCGAATTGATTGCTTCAGGTCACTTATATATTTTTCGCACAGAAAGTGAACTAAAGCAATCAATTACTCTTTTTGAAACTCGGTACAATGTACTTCGTCATTTTTTACTTTCGGTATTTCGAACGTTGGGATTTCAAATGATCTTTAGATATTATGCTGCATACCCGTTTTGAGATAAGCTCGTATTTGTACACTGTTTTACATGTTTTGTTTTCACAGGTATCTGTGTGCAATATAGAAATTATGATGAACGAGTTTTTGATGGAATTTTCTATGCTGCACCGCAATAAGTCTGCGAATCGTCTGTCGTGACGAATCCTGATTGTGAGTCGCTGTGTGAGCGGCACGAGTGAGCCACACGAGTGAATGATACTATAGTGACTAAGTGAATGAGACGACTAGAACATCGAGTGTAGGAATGGTGTAATGAGTGAACGAATTTAAGAACAAGTTAACGAGCAAATGGTACAATGAGTAAACGATTGTTACTATGAGTGAAAGAAATTAACAATGAGTGAACGATTAGAACAATTAGAGAAAAAACAAATGGAGCAATAAATGAACAAACGAATGTAAGAATGAGTGAACTAACGAATGTAACAGTGAATGTACGAATGGAACAAAGAGTAAATGGATGGAACTATTAGTGAACGAATGTGACAATGAGTGAACTAACGAATGTAACAGTGAATGTACGAATGGAACAAAGTGTAAATGGATGGAACGATTAGTGAACGAATGTGACAATGAGTGAACTAACGAATGTAACAGTGAATGTACGAATGGAACAAAGTGTAAATGGATGGAACGATTAGTGAACGAATGTGACAATGAGTGAACTAACGAATGTAACAGTGAATGTACGAATGGAACAAAGTGTAAATGAATGGAACGATTAGTGAACGAATGTGATAATGAGTGAATGAACTAATGTAATAATGAGTAAACGAAGAAATTTAACACGTTCCGGCGCGGTAACGGCAGATACCGTTTTTCTTACTTCTTGTGAGTTGACAGTACGGCGATGCCCGTAATTTTTCAATTCTCTCTAGATATCAGTACGGTTACCTCCGTAACATTTGTTTGAAAGCTTCATACAAAACAATTCCACCGGCATTCTACAGAAACACATAAAAGCTGTACTGTCAATCTAACAGCCAGTTGAGTCGATAGTGACCAGTGCACATACATACACCAGTAAAAACACTCTAGACAGTACGGCAATAACCGTTACGTATGTATGGGTTTTCAATCGGCATGTGTGTAACTGTCACTTTGCATCAGTTTGCAAATACATTTTTATGTTATATGGTGGCAGTACGGGTATGACAGGGATTGTCGTTTCTATGAAGATTTTTACTAATTTTCTACGTAGTCGAGCTAGTAAGGCACCGCGTCGGAACGTGTTAACAATGAGTGAATGAATGAATTAGTGAAACACTTTCTTGTATTCGTCGCCGCTTTGATTATGGATCCCTAATGCTAAGTTTGTCAGTTCACACATATAAACACACGCACGTGTGTTGCAGCCCGCTCGCGTACGCGGACCCGCTGAACTGCACCGTGACGTCAGTGTGGGTCATGTTACTGCGCGACGCGCTGCAGGAGACGGTGTACGCGGCCGAGCTCGCCGGGCTGAGGTGGAGCATCGGGAACGCGAAGTACGGCCTGAGCGTGAGTCATAGATAGTGTATGTTACTGCGCTGCGCGCTGCAGGAGACGGTGTACGCGGCCGAGCTCGCCGGGCTGAGGTGGAGCATCGGGAACGCGAAGTACGGCCTGAGCGTGAGTCATAGCTAGTGTATGTTACTGCGCGACGCGCTGCAGGAGACGGTGTACGCGGCCGAGCTCGCCGGGCTGAGGTGGAGCATCGGGAACGCGAAGTACGGCCTGAGCGTGAGTCATAGATAGTGTATGTTACTGCGCTGCGCGCTGCAGGAGACGGTGTACGCGGCCGAGCTCGCCGGGCTGAGGTGGAGCATCGGGAACGCGAAGTACGGCCTGAGCGTGAGTCATAGATAGTGTATGTTACTGCGCTGCGCGCTGCAGGAGACGGTGTACGCGGCCGAGCTCGCCGGGCTGAGGTGGAGCATCGGGAACGCGAAGTACGGCCTGAGCGTGAGTCATAGATAGTGTATGTTACTGCGCTGCGCGCTGCAGGAGACGGTGTACGCGGCCGAGCTCGCCGGGCTGAGGTGGAGCATCGGGAACGCGAAGTACGGCCTGAGCGTGAGTCATAGATAGTGTATGTTACTGCGCTGCGCGCTGCAGGAGACGGTGTACGCGGCCGAGCTCGCCGGGCTGAGGTGGAGCATCGGGAACGCGAAGTACGGCCTGAGCGTGAGTCATAGATAGTGTATGTTACTGCGCTGCGCGCTGCAGGAGACGGTGTACGCGGCCGAGCTCGCCGGGCTGAGGTGGAGCATCGGGAACGCGAAGTACGGCCTGAGCGTGAGTCATAGATAGTGTATGTTACTGCGCGACGCGCTGCATTTTATTTTGCATCTTTTTGGTACGATGATGGTGCGGAACCCTTCTTTCGAAAATTCGACTAGCACTTTTATTTATGTATATCGTGCTGTGGACTCAGTTCCTAAATAAACAAACAAATACCTACTGACACGGCCTCACGGTCCTTAGTATTCATCGTGATATCCTTTGGGTACGGAATCCTAAATATTTGGTTTTTCAGGTGACAGTGGATGGATTCGACGACAAACAACATGTCCTGCTGGAGAAGATTATTGATGAGATTGTCAACTTCAAAACGGACCCTGCCAGGTAAAAAATACAAAAATACAAAAGCTTTATTTCAGTAACAAACTTAATTTTAGATTGATTGGAGCTTTTTTTAGGTAAGAAATACCTGTACCAGGAAGCCCCGCTCTTTCTTATTTGGGTATCATTATAGGTATTGAGTATATGGAATGTAAGCCTTATTTGGAGTAGGTAAAGTTAATTTTAATTTATTATTTTTAGGTGTGTCTATACAGAGCCACCTCGTTAGCTAGAGAACGGAACCAAAGCGGAACTACTGAGGCCACTATGAAAACGTCACTTCTGCTTTCAGGTAGTGTATCTCAGGTCAATGAAACTCTTTGCTGTTCAGTTGGCGTAGACGGTGGCGCCTCGCTGCATTCTCTAGATAACGTGGTGGCACTGTACTTCATTCCTCAGCTTCATTCACAGTACGAGCGGTTTTGGTTTCGGTTTAGTTGAATTTGTAACTCCTTGCCTACATGGGTTGCCATATCAAATGTCATTTTCACTTCTCATGCTCGTAAACTTCGTCTTTATGTCGGGTATAGCCAGCATAAAATCAAATTTTATGTTCTAGAGCATAAAGTAAAATCTTCGTCTAAATCTCAGACTCTGACAAAGGTCGTCAGGTAAACAGCCACATACACCTATGCTAAGTGCCACTGCCGGCGGCCAGAGCCGGCTGCGGAGGCACGTCCAAAAATAGTAGATTGTTTACCAAGGGAGTAAAGAACTATTTTTAGGGCGAGAGTGTTTTTTGAATCCTGAGCGACCAAGGGATTCTAGAGTTGAGTCCCGAGTGTAACGAGGGACTCAAAAGTAGAATCCTGAGGGAGCGAGGGATTCAAAGTACATCACTCGAGCCAAAAATAGTTTTTACTCCTGAGGTGGACACTCTACTTTTCATCACCCTCTATGAGAAAAGTAGTAAGTAATCAATAAAATAACATACATGTACCTATACAGGGTGTAACAGAAAGGGGTGTACAAGCGGAAAGAGGGACAACATTCTGAACAACTTTCACTATGGGACCGACTTGATCAGAGCAACTATATTTTTATTAACTCAGTATATTTCGGGCCTAGCGCTGATCAGTATGGTGGAGGGAAAAATAATGTTGCTCTGATCAAGTCGGTCCCATAGTGAAAGTTGTTCAAAATGATGTCCCTAGCAACCTTCTTTCGGCTTGTACACCCCTTTCTGTTACACCCTATATTTATTTACACAATTGTCATGATATGTTGTGTGTAATGGTTTGTTGGAAGAAATCTCTTGTTATCTATTATAAGTTTTCTGTATGTCATTCTTGTATTAGTACGATAAAGAAATTACGAATTACGAATATGTCCTCCACATAGTTAAAGCTTGTTTAGTATTGGCTAAATCTTGAAAATTGGTTTAAAAAGCATTTTCAGATAAACACTTTGTTCCTCTTGAATTTTTCTACAGGATTACAGTTTTTACATACCTATATTTCTCGTGATTTTATTGGTAACAGATCTTGTATTTGTCATTCGCGTTTGTTGTTATCATCTGGAGTTAGACACTCACTTTCACTCATAGATATTCTTTACTCATATTGAAATAATTACAGCATTCAGATTTGGCGCGCTTTGTTTACAAATTTTCCACAACTTTTTAATTATTTGGTCCGTGTTACGATATCAATTCTGTAAGGTTGTTTCTCTGTTGTCACCAATCGGTGTCAATCGATTCGGTCGATCGGATTATCTAATCTGTGTCGAGTACGCATTTTAGTACAAACTTTTTTTTTTATTGGCTGCGTTTTGAATCGATCTCTCTTTTAATTGGGTCTGTCAGCCTGAGTGGTAGTGAAACTGATTAGTGACAGCATTTTTTTTCCTTTGTACTGGCAACAAAATTAAAAAGTTACTTTTAGTCCCTAGGGACTAAATGACCTACTTTAGTCCCTGTTTGCCGGGACTAAAGTAGATCTTTTTGAATAGATGTGATGAAAAAATATTAATGGCGGGAAGTCCTTATTTTTTCTCGGTTATTTCAATTTGCAATTATTTCATAATAAGTATTTACTTTTAACAATGTCAAGTGAGGAAGAAATTATACTTTTTTGCAATATTTCTGTTTAATTTCCTCACAATCGAAGTGAAAAGCAGAGTGTATAACTCGTACATAAAACCCATTTTACCGCGACGTAGATATCCACCCGAGCCATGCCCTTGTTGTAGATTTTCTAATAGTAGATTACGTTTGATTTGCCTGATAAAACAAACATACCTGAAATAAAATCGTTTGGATGAATATTTCATCAAGATTGTTTAGAAGAATTTATGATCATATTGCACTGGTAGCCCTTCAGGTGTGACTTGATGTTGAAGGAGGGTTTACAGGGCGGCACCAGTTCCACGCAACTTAATGTCAAAAAGCGGCAGTTTCATCTTTAATAGACAATGACACGTGTTACTTTGGCATTGATGTATATTTGGTAAACTTTTTGGCACTAAATTAGAAATTCAACTATACTTCCGAACCGAATCCGATGAAAATACGGATGGAGATTCATGAATTCACGGATTACGGACGAATCTAGTGCGTAGACTACCATAGAAGTAGTACTACGAGAGCTCCGTGGTCTAGTGGGTTTTATGCTTGCTTCTCGCGCAGGAGATGCAGGTTTCGAATCCCGCTGCCAATGTACCCATGAGCTAAATCATTTTATCTTAGGTTCGTTATATGAACGTTCTACACGCATCGTCAAAAATATCGCACCTTTTTGAATTTCTACTCTGGACTAGATTGTTTTTCTTTGGTACATCTTATGAGGACATCGTTATTTGTCATTTGTCATTGGAAAGGTGTTTACGCTGAGTGTATTAATGAGAGTTTTTTTAATTGCCCCTATTAGAAAAAGAATTGCCCCTATTAGAAAAAGTCTCCTTTTCCGCAATTTTTACGACTTTTCTATTCAGAATCATAGGCTCTTCTCACCCCGATGGAGAAAAAAAGTGTCCCAAAAATTCCTTATATATTTTTCTTTCCACTTAGTCACATACGTACAAATCATCTGTAAAATCGTAACAAAACAGGAAAAAATAACTTGGGACAATTTTTTTCTCCATCGGGGTGAGAAGAGCTCATGATTCTGAATAGAAATGACGTAAAAGTTGCCGAAAAAGAGACGTTTTCTAATAGGGGAAATTATAAAAGAAACACTCTAATCCTATTCTCTTGCCAGGTTCGAGATAATGAAGGAGAGCCACATGCGTTCAATTCGAAACTTCGACGCAGAACAGCCATACCAGCACGCAGTGTACCAGCAGGCGATGTGCCTGTCTGACCTGCTGTGGACCAAGTGTCAGCTGCTAGAGGCTGCTGAGGGTACGTCTTCTTTTTCTTTGCCTTCTTCATCAGCATTTTCGCGTCCACTGCTGAACATATGCCTTCCCAATTGACCGCCATTTTGTGCGCTCTTTGACTTCTCTCGTCCGTCTCTCGTCGGGCTGTCTGTGCTTCTGAGGGTACGGACAGGTCAGGAGCAGTGTACAACAGGCGATGTGCCTGTCTGACCTGCTGTGGACCAAGTGTCAGCTGTTGGAGGCTGTTGAGGTATGACTTCTACTTCTTCAGCATTTTTGCGTCCATTGCTGGACATATACCTCTCCAATCACATTTAAGGTCACACTGCGGCGCCGCAACACCACAGTTATAGAAAATGCTACGCGACTGCAGACCGCAGTGCCGCCGCAATCGGAATCAATTTCATAGAGATGCATAGAAACCAGTAGTGTGAGAACCAGTTGCAGTTTGCAGTAACTTATTGTACTACCTAAGCCACAAAGGTTTGTATGTAGCACACAATTTGTCTACGTAGACAGGCCAAATCAAAACGTTCCGAGCTTGGTACGTAATACTTTACTGGGTGTGTCCGCCTTTGTTCCGCAGTCTGATATGTAAACTTACCCATTGTATCCAGGTCAGGATCTGATGATGGGATCCTGGAGAAATAGAGGGAACTCTTCAAATATTATAGGCAGACCTATAGTGATTTTTAATAACTCGTGCATTTACTCATGGTAAGCATAATATTGTGATGCGGAACTGACGATGAAGACCACACATGGCCAATTACCTCATGGTACGTGATCAGCACCAGATTCGGACCTGCATCTCCTGCGTGAGTTGCAAGCGTCAAACCCATTTGACCACGAAGCGGTATAACTCTTTATTAATCAGGAGATACAAAATATTTCTACCGCCTTACATCAACCGTGTCTCCGCCCGCAGCCATGACACCGGAAATGGTGGACGACTTCGCGCGCCGCTTCATCCGGAAGGTGCACATCGAAGGCATGATGATCGGCAACATCACGCGGGAGCGCGCGCTCGACATCGCCGAGAGGATCGAGGGCAAGTGAGTTGACATCCTTCTTCCGTCTTCCTTCTTCTTGCCTTCCTCCTTCTGCCTACTTCCTTCTGGCTTCGTCCTTTGTTCCTTCTTCTTCCTTCTGCCTTCAGTTTCTTCCTTCTTTCTTCCTTCTTCCTGCTTAATTCTAACTTCTTCCTACTTCATTCTTCCTTCTTCATTTTTCCTTCTTCTTCCTTTTCCTTTTTCCTCCTTCCTCCTTCCTTCTTCCTTCTTTCTGCTTACTTCTTCCTTCTTCATGCTTCCGTCTTCCTTCTTCATTCTTCCTTCCTTTCCGAGACGGTTACCAAACCCGCTGTATTGATGGGAATCACTCATTTATTTTATTTTATTTATTTAAAGTAAATTCGTACAACATGACAGAAAAAATCCAATTCGTCGTACAAAGTATCCAAACTATAAAATAGATTACATTAAACACCACATGAAATTATTAGTCAGGTCAATTACATACATTCGATTATTCAAGTCCATTAGTCATTTGGGATAATAATTACATCACAACACTATCACCCTCATAAAGACTACTTCATTCAACTTTGAACCCTGTTTCAGGCTACCGAAGGACGCGACTCCTCTGCTCGCACAACAACTATTGTTATACAGAGAAGTGGAACTAGATAAAGGTAACTATAGTCACAATTTCCCCAGTTTCTGAGACGCTGATCACAGCTCACGATTAACTAATCGGTGGTTAATTCAAAATGGCGGCACACGATTGGCTGATGGCGGCACGTGATTGGCTGAAATAACCGCTCTGTTAGCTAATTGTAAGCTGTGATCAGCGTCTGTATCCATGGCTGCGGTCATGGGTTAGCCCACTGCCACGCGACTTCCGGCCCAGCGTCTCGGTCATGATATTTTTTGTTTACTTTCTCCAACTTGGACAAGATTTGAGGGCCGTAAAATCACAATTGAAGAAAACAAACCCCGGTGCACTCCAGTGCGGCGATAGGCCTAACTACCTCTCTTTAACGCAAAATGGAGTATTGGTTTGCTGGAAGAGATCTCTCATTAGAGATAAGCTCGCCCTTGGACATGGTATTTCTATTATTTTATGCGAGTGCAATAAATAAATTACGAAATTCTGGCTAAAAGTGGGCACAGTTGTGCCTCTGTCACCCCGTATGGGAAAACGCGTGACGCTTTGTTATGTTATATTTAAATTGCATTATATTCTGGGTATACTGAACGAGAACTCGCCAGCTTTAGATAATTGATAATTTTTCTATGATTCATACTTTGAGCTTTTGAAATTACCCCCTCACCCCCTCGCAGGCACAGAGTACCGGCGCGTGGTCGAGAACTCAGTGCACACGTCCTCCTGCGCATGCGTGTACTACAGCTGCGGCGTGCGCGCGCACCGAGACAACGTCACACTGGAGCTGTTGGCGCAGATACTGAGCGAGCCGTGCTTCACGCAGCTCCGGACTAAGGTGAAGTCCGTTCAGTTCGTTTGTGTCACACGTCCTCCTGCGCATGCGTGTACTACAGCTGCGGCGTGCGCGCGCACCGAGACAACGTCACACTGGAGCTGTTGGCGCAGATACTGAGCGAGCCGTGCTTCGCGCAGCTCCGGACTAAGGTGAAGTCCGTTCAGTTCGTTTGTGTCACACGTCCTCCTGCGCATGCGTGTACTACAGCTGCGGCGTGCGCGCGCACCGAGACAACGTCACACTGGAGCTGTTGGCGCAGATACTGAGCGAGCCGTGCTTCACGCAGCTCCGGACTAAGGTGAGATAAGCTCGCCTTTCAACATGTTTGTCCCATAATTAAGTATCAGCTAGAGCTCCGTGGTCTAGTGGGTTTCACTCTTGCTTCTCACGCAGGAGACGCAGGTTCGAATCCCGGTGCTGATAATGTACCAATGAGATATTAATGTACCTCAAGTTCCGTGTTGGTCCTGGCTATAGCTACTCGGTACTATGTAGTAGTCGTAAAAAATCAAACCCATCCACCAACCCGCCCTGAGCCAGCGTGGGGGAGTCTCAATGTTACCCGTACCCGGGTAAAGGCCGGTGCCCCTCGGTGCGGACATTTGTGGGCTATACAGGGTGTAACAGTAAGGGGTGTACAAGGCGAAAGAGGGTTGTCAGGGACATCATTCTGATCAACTTTCACTATGGGACCGACTTGATCAGAGCAACTTTATTTTTCACTCCACCATACAAATCGGCTGAGCGCTAGGCCCGAAATGTACTGAGTTAATAAAAATAAAGTTGCCCTGATCATGTCGGTCCCATAGTTAAAGTTGTTCAGAATGATGTCCCTCTTTCCGCTTGTACGTACACGCCTTTCTAGCTGTTACACCCTGTATAGGTACATGTAGGTTATTTTATTAATTACTTACTACTTTTCTCATAGTGATGAAATGTAGAGTGTCCACCTCAGGAGTAAAAACTATTTTTGGCTCGTGTGATGTACTTTGAATCCCTCGCTCCGTCAGAATTCTCCTCGTTGCACTCGGGACTCAACTCTAGAATCCTTCGGTCGCTCAGGATTCAAAAAACACTCTCGCCCTAAAAATAGTTCTTTACTCCCTTGGTAAACAATCTACTATTATGAATCTAGGGTTAATGTGTATGCCTATTATCAACAGGAGCAACTCGGCTACATAGTGTTCAGCGGGCCGCGGCGCAGCAACGGTGTGCAAGGCCTGCGCGTCATCGTGCAAGGGGAGAAGCACCCGGAGCACTTGGAGGCACGCGTCGACGCGCTCCTGACCACTATGGAGGTAACGCTACTCGGCGACAGGTGGCGCTACTCTAGAGTTGTTCCAATTCGGTGCGAAGCTGCATCGCGCAAGAAACAGTTGAAAGGTTTCCGAACGCGATAAGTTGTCAAATGCCTGCGATTCCGAAGGCGACACGAACTATACTAACTAAACTAATTAAAAGATGTGTTCGAAAATGGAATCTGTGGCCACCGCGCAAGAGTCGGATTTGGAGGTTGTCAGTTTAGGCCTTTTGTTCCCCTAGTTTAGTGGTTTTCACACCTCAAGAATGTCATACCAAATTAACCTAACCTATTGTACAAGCACATCATAGACGACGGCGGGGCAGCGGGCGGCGGGAGGCGCGGTCGCGCGCCGCTCAGCAGCAACTCAACTCATCACTTAGAACGAAAGCATTGTCGCGATCGCATCTGATAGCTTTGACTTGTATACATACTCACCTTTTGACCTATTATAACAACTTAAACTACAGTCCACTCTTCTCTTATTTACCTGGCCTATCTATGGTCCTTCGCTACGTCAAAGAGGTATCAAGTTAAAACCTGGAAAAAGGACGCGCGCGCCATTTTGCAAGCTAAGTCAAGACAAAGGGAGCCCGGAATTCAGTTAGCCGTTCAACACACATCGGTCACCGCAACAGCGAGGATATCAGCATTCAGCACGACTAGCATCCGGAAATATCAAGCAGCAGCTTCAGCTTCATCTCATCTCCGACAGCAGTCACGATAACGGACGAAAAAGGGTTTGGTAGCAGCAGTTGTGAGTTTGACCAATTTAACCTCCTCTGACCCCAAACATAAACTTCATATCATTTTCGTTTCAGCATATCGTTGATTACTGTGTCTTTCATACAAATCATTCAACCTCGCATCAACATTCATGCAAAATCATTGCATCAGATTTTTTTTTGCATTCTACCTCACATTCATTAATATTCAACATAATTGGGATAAATCGCTTTAAAAACCCTCCCAGACAAAACTGATATCATATTTTCATTAATTGTGTTGTAATAAGACCAATTACCCTTACGCTTCAGGTTTCTTCGCCTCGCTTTGCGGCGCACGGGCGTGCGTACGTAAATTACAGGCTACAGCCTACCTACCTACATAGCTTGGTAAATTACTCAGCGCGGCGCCTACCGTTGCATCGTTCATAAAAATAAGTATCTGTTACATAATTACATTCAAAAACTCTCATTAAACATGCCAGATGGATCACCCCTCGCTCTGAAAGAAATAAGTTCAATAGAACTTCTCTATACTTACAAAAAAAGACGAGCCACACACAAATCAAAGGTCACTATATTCAAAAATTATCTTGATTCTTTGTCCTCAGCCAATCAGAAAGGATTATCAGAATTAGATCTTTTGCAGGTTAAAAATCGCCTTGAAACCTATAAGTTGTTGCTACAAGCTTACGACGAAAATCAGACCTTAATCGATGAAATTGTCGGCATTTCAGAAGAGCAGATGAAAGAGCGGGAGCAGTTTGAATCGGATTTTCAAACTCAGCTCGCGCTTGCCATGCAGCTGATACGAGACAATGAATCTGCCACCGTCGTCGACGGGTCTGTACAAACAACTCTGGATGCAAGTGTAAAAAAGCCTTTTATCAAACTTCCAACGATCGACCTTCCACGATTCTCAGGTGAATATCATAATTGGCTTGAATTCAGAGATACATTCGTGTCACTCATACACAACAATACAATTATTGATAAAATTCAAAAATTTCATTATTTGCGTGCATCTTTGCAAGGTGAAGCCTCTCAAATCATAAAATCACTCGAAATGTCATCAAACAATTACACAGTGGCATGGGAGCTAATTACTGACCGTTACAATAACAAACGTCAGCTGGTGGGCAACCATGTTCACTCACTATTCAACTTGAATCACATTCACAAAGAATCTTCTGCGTCACTGAGACAATTGTTGGACAATGTAAACAAAAACCTCAGAGCCCTTGAAAGTTTGGGAGAAAATACACAACACTGGGATACTTTAATTATTTATCTCGTGGCAAGTAAATTGGACTCGGAGACGCTAAGATACTGGGAAGAATTCAAAAATACACTTGACGACATGCCGCATCTTCAAAATTTAAGAACCTACCTCAAAGATCGTGCAGATCTATTGCAAACTCTTGAAGATAGCAAACAATGCAATTCAAAAGTCGACACAAAATTACAAAAGCAGGGTACACAAATGACCACAAGCACGTCATCACGATTTCCTAGTTGTCCTATATGCAAATCACAACATTATTTGTTTTCGTGTCCTGTTTTCAAACAAATGACAGTGGAGAAAAGAATCGAAAAAGTTTCGAAACTGAACGTATGCTCCAACTGCTTGTATCAAGGACACGAAACCAAGTCATGTCGTGGCGGTACCTGCAAGTACTGCTCGCAGAAACATAACACAATGTTGCATTTGATGGAACCACGAGCATCCCATACGACACTAACAAGTACCCAAGAGACTTCAGTCTTACTATCAACTGCCCTAGTAAGTGTTATTGGCAGTAACGGTGAACAACACATCGCCAGAGCATTACTAGATAACGGTAGTACCTCCTGCTACATTACAAAAGAACTCTGCACTAAACTAAATCTTCCACTACAATTAATTCAGGGTTCCGTTTCAGGCATCAATCAACAACACACAAATATATCTCACAGAACAAACATACAAATCAAATCATTACACAACTGCTACGCAGTAAACACATCATGCTTGGTACTTGATACAATTTCACCTTCAATACCTAGCATACGCATTCACACTGAGGGTATTAACCTACCTAAACACATAAAACTCGCTGACCCGCAATTCTGTGAGCCGGCACCAATCGATCTTCTACTTGGTGCAAGCATATTCTGGAAGATAATGGGTAACAGTCGAATTCAGCTAGGCAAGCATCAGCCAACATTACAGGAAACTGAATTGGGCTGGTTAGTTTCAGGTTGTACCTCAGATATAAATAGTCAAAAAGACAATGCATGTTTTTTCACTCACAATAGCCCCGATCAATTATCACGTTTCTGGGAATTAGACAGCATGTCCACATCTCAGGTCAATGACCCGTGCGAAACAGATGCGTGCGAGGTTATTTTTCAACAAACGACAACAAGACAAAGTGACGGACGTTTTGTTGTCACTATTCCATTCAAAAAATCACCTGAATGTCTGGGCGATTCTTTTTATCAAGCTAAGAAACGATTTCTTTCATTAGAACATCGCATGAATTCAGATCCCATTTACAAACAACAATACTCAGACTTCATTACTGAGTACATTGAGCTAGGACATATGACACCTAACCAAAACACATACACACACACAGCAACACCACTGACTCCCGCGTATTATTTACCACATCATGGTATAATTCGCGAGTCAAGCACGACAACAAAATTCAGGTCGGTATTTGATGGTTCGGCAAAAACCACAAATAAATTATCACTGAACGACTTGCAATTAGTAGGTCCTGTTGTTCAAGACGATCTCATTTCAATCCTACTACGTTTTCGTCAGCATAAGTTCGTCATATCAGCAGACATTGAAAAAATGTTCAGACAAATATTAGTCGTGGAAAATCAGAGACCCTTACAACAAATTCTGTGGCGTTTCAATCCTACGGAACCACTTAAATCATACACCCTTAATACAGTCACCTACGGGACGGCATCCGCGCCGTTCCTTGCTACACGATGCATCAAACAAGTAGCCCTAGACTGTGGCCAGGGCGATAGCACAAACACTTATGACAATCTAATTTCAGAAGTCATACGTCACGATTTTTACTGTGATGATCTTTTGTCGGGCTCAGATGACGAATTCAGTTTATTAAAAATAGCTGAAGGCGTCAACAACGAGCTCAGGAAGTATCAATTTCCACTTAGAAAATGGCTATCAAACTGTCCAGCCGTTTTAGAAAAGCTAGGATTTGCAAATTCAAACAACATGACTATTAATTTAGGCACAAACGATCCATCAAAAACTTTAGGTATCTATTGGAATACTCACAATGATATCTTATCATATTCAGTTCATTCAGAACACACAACACAAAAACAAATCACTAAACGCTCTATTCTTTCCACAATAGGGCACATTTTTGATCCGCTGGGGCTCGTAAGCCCTTGTGTGCTCGAGGCAAAATTAATTATGCAACAGATGTGGCTTCAAAACATATCATGGGATAGTAAAATACCGGTTTCAATGCAAACACAATGGGCAACGTTCGTCCAGTCATTATCACTTATCAATCAGCTGACTATTCCTCGCCGCGCATTTCATTGTTCACCGCACAACATAGAAATTCACGTGTTCAATGATGCTTCGAAAAATTGTTATGGTTCTTGCCTGTATATAAAGAGCTTTAGCTCGGATGGCAGTGTGAATGTTCAGCTGTTGATAGCAAAAGGCAGAGTAGCCCCATTGAAAACACTATCAATCCCCCGACTTGAGTTATGCGCGGCACACACCGGCATAATCTTATGCAATAAAGTTTTAAGTTCACTTCGTAACGAAGGTGAAACACCAAAGTGCTATTATTGGAGTGATTCAATTATAGTTCTATCATGGATAAATTCACCTACCCACAAGTTGCAAGCATTTGTTAATCACAAAGTAACGGACATATTAACACATAGTCAATCACAATCATGGTACTACGTACCTACAAAACAAAACCCAGCAGACATAATCACAAAATGCACTAATGCACAACAATTAATTAATTCTTCTTTGTGGTTTTCAGGACCGGAATTTCTAAGAAATGATGATAAAAGTAGCTGGCCAGAACAACCTGCACACCTCAGCGTATCTGATCTTCCAGAAATCCGGTCACATTCGCACTTCACACAAACAAACACGCAATCAAACACAACTCAGTCATTCATACGCAATTATTCTAATTTTAACAAACTTACACGTATCGTCGCACTCATACTACGATTCATACGTCTTTGCAGAACAAAACGTAGTAAAACAAACACAATCACTCAATCAAAGGTAATCACTCCTTTGTCTAGCAATGAACGAAACTTAGCAAGGTATCAACTAGCAAAAATAATTCAGCTAGATTCGTTCCCAGAAGAGTATCAAATACTCAAAAATGGTAAAAAATTACCAGCACAACACAGACTTAATTCACTTAATCCATTTATTGGTGATAACAACCTTATTCGTGTGGGAGGAAGGTTAGCAAACTCCCCATACAACTATGATAGAAAATTCCCAATTTTGTTGCATCCAGATCACTATATTACAAAAATCATGTTTCAAACATATCATTTAACACTTTTACATGCCGGCCCACAACTATTACTCGCTCACATCCGTCAGTCATACTGGCCAGTCTCTGGTCGTAATCTGGCTAGGAAAACTACACAAACCTGTGTCACATGCAAAAGGTTCCAAGGTAGAACTGTGACACCAATTATGGGACAGCTACCTGAGCAAAGATTGCACGCAAATTTTGTATTCAGTGACGTAGGAGTAGATTATGCAGGACCAATTATGATAAACAATCGTAAAGGGCGTGGAAGTGTATTAATCAAATCATACATTTGTGTCTTCGTTTGTTTTACAGTTAAAGCTGTGCATCTAGAGTTGGTCACAGATATGACAACAGAATCATACATAGCTGCAATAAACCGATTCATATCTCGTAGAGGCAAGCCAAATAACATATACTCCGATAATGGGAAGAATTTGGTAGGAGCTGCGCGCGTGATAACGAGTTTTCTTAAAAACCATAGCGAATCAATTTACAGTTGCGCCGCAGAGCAAGGCATCTCATTCCATTTCATACCCCCATATTGCCCCCACTTTGGAGGACTTTGGGAGAGCACAGTAAAATCAGTTAAATACCACCTCAAAAGAGTATTAGGTTTAGCCCATCTCACATACGAAGAAATGTACACACTTTTAGTTCAAATAGAAGGCATTCTAAATTCTAGGCCATTGACGCCACTTTCATCTGATCCGTCCGATCTTTCAGCTCTCACCCCATTTCACTTTTTAATTGGTCGAACTCTAACTGCACTACCTCACCCACAGATGTCCGACTGCGACCCGGCACGGCTGCCCAGACATCAGCGGGTCGAATTGCTGCGCCAACATTTCTGGAGACGATTTAACATGGAATATATTTCTCAGTTACACCAGAGAACGAGATGGCAACGCTCGAATGGCGCGCTGACAGAGGGCTCCCTGGTCATCGTAAAGGACGAGGCGCTACCTGCAGCACAGTGGCCTCTTGGACGCATCACCAAGCTTTACCCTGGTCCCGACGGAGAAGCACGCGTGGCAGACATCAGAGTTCAATCAGGGACGATCAGAAGGGCTTTTCACAAGATATGCCCACT
Organism: Argyresthia albistria; assembly: GCA_963457715.1. Classification (NCBI taxonomy): domain Eukaryota; kingdom Metazoa; phylum Arthropoda; class Insecta; order Lepidoptera; family Argyresthiidae; genus Argyresthia; species Argyresthia albistria. Next base: position 2,859,756 of record OY735282.1, read on the forward strand.
ACTAGACACATAATCAAGAAGACACATCATCATCATCAACCTCAACTCCACTGCTGGCCCTGGAGTATGTACAAGCACATCATAGACGACGGCGGGGCAGCGGGCGGCGGGAGGCGCGGTCGCGCGCCGCTCAGCAGCAACTCAACTCATCACTTAGAACGAAAGCATTGTCGCGATCGCATCTGATAGCTTTGACTTGTATACATACTCACCTTTTGACCTATTATAACAACTTAAACTACAGTCCACTCTTCTCTTATTTACCTGGCCTATCTACCTATAAAATAAAAGCAGAACAAACAGAACTTCTTTGTTGTTCGGTAAGTGTTGCCCGAATTTTCCATTTAATGACTTCTCGTCTATATCTACCAGTTTTCACTGAAAAATGACAACACAATTTTAATAAACCCGCCAAGCATATTCAATTCAATTCAAATAACGTTACCCGCAGGTAGTCTCTTTTAAGTAATATTTTACTACCGATAGCAAAGATTGCAAGCTACAACGAAGTTTGCAAAATAACTCTGTTATACTCTCCTAATTCTTTTACAATTCAATTATGTCTTGATTACTCTTATGATATAAGTTTTAAGAGGTTATTCTAGCCTGCTAAACATCTGTTAACACTTATCAACTAGCTATAACCTAGGATTAAATCTACACTGGGTTGTATCATTTTATGTCTCAAGTAAATAAAGATCTTTAAAAACAAACAAAACAATTCAATTCAAATCGTTTATTTGCTTAAATACACGTATACAGGCATAGATGTTATTTATAATACCTAAGTACTTAAATTATAGATGTAGCTCAGAAGGCTGCCCAATTAAAGTGGGACTGGGCCGGTCACGTTGCTCGAATGCTGCCAAATCGTTGGGCTAAGAGAACCACAGACTGGCTCCCAGTAAATGCAAAGAGAAAGCGTGGCCGACCCAGGAAGAGATGGAGTGATGAGTTGGCTCTATGGAATAAAGAGTGGAAGGAGACCGCTCAGGATCGAATGGAGTGGAAGAGGGGGAGAGAGGCCTTTGCCCAGCAGTGGGATATTACAGGCTCATAAAATAAAATAAAAAAGTACTTTAAATTAGTCCAGTGTATGTTACCGTATAGTACGGTGTACAAATATTATATATCTATATTATATCTCAGCTTACGCCGGTGTCATATTTTGTTCTAGGTGGTCCATCTGTATTAGTATAAATTATAGTATCTGTGGTTTTCCTAAGAAGTAAACAAGTTTTGACAGCTAAGTAACTGTCTCTAAGCGTTAGGAGCTCGATATTCGGCCTCCTAAATTTAGGGGGACATCAAGTAGCGTATATGGCACTTAAACCTTGGTTAAAGCGAAACAAGCAGTAGGTAGCCCTTAAAATGAGATAAGAGTCCCCTAAAAGATAGGTAATGGTGGTGAAAACGGGCTTCGGGTGCCAGCAGAACTCAAGAAGATGTTCCTGGCCAAGGACTATTGGCCGGAAGGCATCGTCTACCGACGCTATAGGGAGGCGAGACCGACGAGGAAGAAAATCCCCTAGCTAGGCTTAAGTTAAGTTAGGTTAGTTTCATAAAATGTTACATATCTCTAGTTTTAAGGTATTTGTCAATATGGGTTTTATACCTGAAATAAAAATAGTATTATTATTATTAGTGACCTCTGCCACCCCTGGGAGAAGGCATGACCCCATGTCAACCATGTGACGTCTGTCGCCAGGCGTACATCGCGGAGATGTCGGACGCGGAGTTCGCGCGCCACCGGTCGTCGCTCGCGGCGCAGCGCCTCGAGAAGCCGAAGAGACTCGCCGCGAAGGCGGGACAGCTGTGGAGCGAGATCACTGCGCAGGTGAGACAGTAAATGTAGCCCATTAATGTCCCCACCGAGGGGCACTGGCCTTTACCCCGATCCGAGTAAGAGTGAGCCATACTCCACCACGCTGGCACAGAAGAGATACAGATACATACTCCGTACAGAACGGCCACTCCCTTCTCCGCGCTGATTCAGATACCGCACCCCACCCCTGGCGTCAAAGGATTGGTTAAAGGATCAATAGACAGGGCTGAACGCCGGACGAGTGACGACGCGTATACTTTAATATCGCTGCATTTGGCGCGCCACCAGCCCTAGCAAAGTTTACGCACACATTTGCACGTATACAAACATCATTTGGTTATGTAGTAGTAATAGGTGATTATTTTACGAGCGTTCTATGGAGTGTCCGAGGTGTGACGCTGGCTCAGTGCGGGTTGGTGGCTTACGACTACTACATACTACTACGTAGTGATAGTAGCCGGGACCTACAGCTTAACGTGCCATCCGAAACACGGAGTTCCGATAATGTACTTAAGACAAATTAATCATCTCATTGGTACATGGTCAGCACCGGGATTCGAACCTGCATCTCCTGCGTGAGAAGCAAGGTGAAACCCACTAGACCACGGAGCAGGTGAGACAGAGTACGAAGTAATTGGGTTCCGATTGGCGCCCCTCGGGTACGGAACCCCAAAGATTCCTGCGAGTGCATGAACAATTGAACATATTAGGTCGAGTAAAAAGTTTCTTCGTATTTTGTATGAAAACCGTAACGTAAGAAAAAATCTTAGTTAAACGCTTAGTCCAACTTTGTGCTACTTTTACTGACACTGTATTAGGTTGATAAACATCATAATTATATTTATTTTTGCGGGCTTTGCGGTCCTGACCTAACTCTACCGACGATAAAAGGTTACCTAATGAATGTATGTGATGTATGTAAATGTATGTGTCTGTTCGCAGGTGTACAATTTCGACCGCGCGCGAGTGGAAGTGGAACAACTACAGACTGTCACTAAAGAGGAGTTATTAGAGTTCTACAGGGTCAGTATTTAGAGATAAGCTCGCCTTTGTTCTTGCGTTTTAATTTACAGCGAATTTTAAACAAACAAACAAACAAACAATTACATAAAGGCACAAACATTGCTTCTGGCCCCACACTAGGATACCATCACAAACATGTAAACGTCCAAGACCTGGTTTTTTTGTCCCCAGCCGGGACTCGAACCCGGGACCTCTCGCATGGTAGGCAGATGCGCAACCGCTGCGCCACAGAGGTCGTCATTTTGATCGAGATCTCTGTTCGGTATTTAGAAAAGGCTTCGGTTATTGTCGAAAACATACGAATTGTAAATACTGTCCTTCTCTGCACTTTAGCAACCAATTTTTAACCGACTTCAAAAAAGGAGGGGTTTATCAATTCGGTTGAATGTATTTTTTTATGTTACATCGAAACTGGTACAATTTATGAACCGATTCCAAAAATTCTTTCTTTGTTCAAAAGGGAAGCCCAATAGATTGGTCCCATTTTTTGAAAATCCGGAATCGGTCCAGTAGTTAGGTTTCTGCGTGAAAAAACCTGTGAAGTTAAATTTGTTTTTACAGGGATGACATTACACATCCAGATTTTTTGTGACTTTTCGCTGTTTATAGTCATTGTCACGAGATATATCCTGGCTGTTTGGATCGCATATTCGATTGCGTATGGACTTCACTGTCAGGAGACAGATTTCGTAGGCTCGTTTTCGGGTATAGACGACACTGTAAAACAGCTGCGCCGAGACGTGCGAACGAACCGGCATTTCGCGCTCCCGCTATAGCGACTGTCATACCATTCGCTTGCACAATCTGGACCCAGGTGCAACGCCCATACAAAAAAAAAACTTTCGCCAATTGCATTCTGGCACACTCCACACCCCCGTGTAATGCGCTTTACATAGTCTTCATACAAAAAAAACTTTCTCCAATTGCATTCTGACACACTCCATACCCCCGTGTAATGCCCTGTACATAGTCTTCATACAAAAAACAACTTTCCCCAATTACATTCTAACACACTCCACACCCCCCTGTACACTGTACATAGCCTTCATTCAACAAAAAATCCCCTATTGCATTCTGACACACTCCACAGACGCACGTGATGCCCGCGTCGACCTCGCGCCGCAAGCTCAGCGTGCTGGTGCTGTCCACCGCCGCGGGGGGCGCGGGCGCGGACGGGGGGCAGGCGCGGGAAGAGGGGAAGAAGGCGGGAGAGGTACGTATGATAGTCATGAAATAGTCGTTTATCTACTCTGATGTCATAAAGTTCGAATTACAAACTTGAAATCGCATTCATAATGACGTACTTTATAAACGCAATACAGTAATCAAATAAAAAAATATAAAAAAACACTACTTCTCGAACAAAACTAATGTTATTATTATTATTTTTTCCATAATGATACAGTTCTACTTTTTTTGGGAAAGGCAAGGGTCATGAAACCATACAGCCAAGGTGTTTGATAGTTTGTATCGTTGGAAAGTTTTTTTTTAGCTATAGTTGACAGCCAAACAGCCACTCAGTGTTTGATAAGTACCTACTTGGAGGCAGGCAGGAAGATTTAAACAAAGAGGTTCATTGATCTGAGGTTTTATACTGTGGCCCATGCTCCGCGCATGCGCTGTGTGATATGCTAAATATTGTTGTGTTTTAACTTTGATTTTTGTAAATCAAAGTTAAAAGACAACAATATTTCCACATAAATCAGTGCTTAGACACAACAAAACGTTTTTGTTGCCGCCAAAACCCAGCATATCACAGCGCATGCGCGGAGCATGGGCCACAGCTCAGAACAATAGGGCCGAAGTATCAAACCTCAGATCAATGAACCTCTTTGTTTAAATCTTCCTGCCTCCAAGTACTTATCAACCACTGAGTGGCTGTTTGGTTTTCAGCTATAGTTAAAAAAAACAACGATACAGACTATCAAACACCTTGGCTGTACAGTTTCAGGACCCTTGCCTTTCCCAAAAAAAGTATCGTTATGGAAAAAAGGTTTAATAATAACATTAGTTTTGTTCGAGGAGTAGTGTTATTATTTAATTCTTTAATTTGATTACTGTGTTGCGTTTATAAAGTAGGTCATTATGAATTCGATTTCAAGTTTGTAATTCGAACTTTACGACATGAGAGTAGATAAATGTTTTTTATTTGTATTTGTAACTTGCCACAAGTTTACAAATCTCCGCGATGTGTCCTAGAAATGTCCTAGCACATTTGTGCCTCTACCAACTCGTATGGGAAAAGGCGTGACGCGTTAACTAACCAAGTCTCTTTTCCACAGCCGACGCTCATCACGGATGTCCTGGAGTTCAAGTCGCGCCGCAAACTGTACCCGCACCCCGCACCGTTCACGAATGTACCGCGGAAGGGGCAGCAATGCAAGTTATAAGACAGGCGTCACTGTACTAAGCGGGACATGTCGATGGGACTGTATTAGTCGGTGCTGAATGACGCCACTGTACCGTTTGAGACGAACCGTCGTCTTCACTATACCAGCCGGGGTGAAATAGTCATTGTATCAGTCGATTTAAATGCACGTCACTGTACCAACCGGATACCGGCAACAATGTACAGTCGAGTTCATGAGAATATATGAGCAAATACAAGGCTTCAAATATAAATGTACATGGAATGATTACAAATACAAATAAATTTATTATCAAAAAGTGAATGACAAGTGACTAAACTAATTACTCTACATGTACAAAATTATTACGAAAACAAATTTACATTAACATCGGTTGTTGAGGGTACTTTTGCCTTTATATATTAATCGTCACTCCCGTGTTGCCGTTAACTCTGCACTAGGCGGACCTGTATCGCAGAGATCGTGTACAAAACGATTGCCAGGGACGGAATTGTACTTATATATCTGAGCAGATTCAGAATTTGATTTCAGAATCTGCTCAGATGTATACATTTATGTTTGAAGCCTTGGATTTGCTCATATATTAATGAACTCGACTGTGGTACAGTGACATTCGGGACATACTGACGTCATCATAGCAGCCAAGACAAAACTTCATCAACGAGGTCACTTTACCAATCGGGACTAACTGTCATCACTGAGAAGTTTATTATTCTATAAATGCAAAGCAGTACCTGTATAGTATCAAGCAACGTATTGTATATATGTATATTATTATGTATATCTGTTTGTTTTTGTCAAACATACCAAATCTGCTACAAATATAATAAGTAATTAATAGCATTTATTTATTACAAATAAGTAAGCGTTGGAAATACATTTTAATTGTTATCTCATGTCTTTGTTTTATTCTACGATATAAAATAAAGGGGATATTACCGGGTTTTCAATCTCAGCAACGTAACCTGTGACGTAACCAACTTAAATTATCCATTACTATGCGAGCCAACTAACAATAGGATCGCGTTTGTAGCCAACTTCACGTGATAAATGCCAAATTTGTAGGGTAGGGCCAGCAATAAAATTGCCGTTAGCTACCTACCCTCCCTTCCGTGTACATGCGCTCGTTTGTTACACATTGGATATTTTTGTTAAATTTGTTGTTTTGTTACCTTTGTTGTTGACTTTTATCGTTATTGTTTTTGTTATGTTAATATACATCATGTCATAACAGGAATCTTATTAGAAACACATTAGAATGACCACATACCTCATGAAAGATGATTAATTTTTTTGCTAGCATCTTTTTGCACACCATACAAATTTTAATGAAGTTTGTGAATATTGCGGGACAAGATGGCGTCTTGACAGTCCTATTGTTAGTTGGCTCGCATAGTACAATAGCGCACGTTGCTTGAAACCCACAGGTTCGCGCATGGTAAGTTCTTCGATATCTGTTAAATTTACGGAATAATCGCCAGTGCACACTTGATGGACGATTATTGGACGAACGTACCAAGTGTGCACAGGCGATTATTGGACATGCGAGTGGAGCAGCGCCGTCTAGTGACGAGTACCTTGAATTGAAACAAATCTGCTGCCTCCCCGCCCGGCGGGCGGGCGGCGGCCGGCGGCGGTACCTGTTTAATTAATGGGCCTATTAGACTACGCTGTCGGCAGGGCCCAGTCTGACTCACTGTCTGTATCTCTTTCTAGTCGTTCCATCATGACATGAGTGAGACGTCTATACAAATCGTGCCCTGCCGACAGCGTAATGTAATAAGCTCTTTAGGCCCTTAACAATCAGACAGACGGAAACAGACCGACGACCGCGCCTCTTGTCAAACAAAATAAATATGGAATTTGGACCGTAGTGTTAGCTAAACATCGATAGTTTGTGATTTCGATTGTTTAAGGGAAAAACTATCGATAGTTTTGTTCATTTGTTCTGATTATTTTTCTATTATCCTAGCTAAGGCTTAAAATATTATATGTGTCGTAATGGTAGAGGCCAGTTTTAACAGAAAGAAAGAAGAGTCAATCTTGCACCAAGACTAACATAAGGGTTAGTTATGTCAAAATGGACCTCTACTATGAAATAAATTGGGACACGGCTATTTATACAGGGTGTAACAGAAAGGAGGTGTATAAGCAGAAAGAGGGTAGTTAGGGACATCATTCTGAACAACCTTCACTATGGGACCGACTTGATCAGAGCAACTTTATTTTTCACTCCAGCATAAATATATCAGCTTAGCGCTAGGCCCGAAATGTACTGAGTTAATAAAAATAAAGTTGCGCTGATCAAGTTGGTCCCATAGTTAAGGTTGTTCAGAATGAAGTCCATAACAACTTCGGCTTGTACACCCCTTTCTGTTCCATTGCCAAGTTCTAAGGGAAATTACTGCGGGAAAGTACCTTATTATAGGGGATTCCCGTAGATGCTCTACAAACGTCTTGCACAGTGGGAAGTCCTGAGTGGAATTACTGAGGGAAAGTACCGCAGGGGATTACCCTAAAGGCCTTGCAGATGGTTTGTACAGATTTGTACAAAATTGGGTCTTCCCCTGCCATCGCTGCGTAAAAAAACGAGGTAATCTGGGGATTCCCCACCAGTAAATTGCAAAAAAGTGAAAATTTCGATGGTATCGATAGTTTTATCAAGCTATCGATAGTAGAAAAACTATCGATACTATCGATGTTTAGCTAACACTATTGGACCGACTAATTGTGTTCTGTGGTGCACTGCTCCGAGCTCCGAGTCTCCGACCGAGCCCGTATTAGTGTTGCCGCACTATCGATAGTTTTACAATCGATAGTTGACCTCCAAAATCATCTATAATATCGATAGGGCCATCGATACTATCATTAGTTTTTTTAGTACAATACTATTGACACAGAACAATACTATCGATATTGAAACCACAATCGATAGTATCGATACTATCGATAGTTTTGTACTATCGATAGTGACCTTAAATTCATTAGTATTGGTTATGAATATGGGTTGTTGATGTAACTGATGTGATGCGAAGTGAAGAATATGACCATGTCACATGGTACCTAAATAAAGTAATAAATAAACTAGATTACGTAATTTACGACAACAATAAAGGTGTACTCTGTAATGGCTCTAAAATTACATTATTGATATGTTATATTCCAATCGACTTCATTATCTTACCAATACTATTGAATTTAGGATCACTATCGATAGTTTAAAACTATCGATAGTATTGACTGTTCTTGCAATAGACGGAAGCAATACTATCGATAGTATTGCTTTGTGTCAATAGTATTGCAATAAAAAAAGCTATCGATGCTATCGATACTATTGCTTTTGCCTCAACTATCGATAGCCCATCGATCGACAACACTAGACCGTATTTTTTATTCTCAGTCTCAGAATTTGACTCTTGACTTGAGTTTTGCTTGGTCTTCTTGAACTTGAAATGTTATTTGATTACGTAGTGATTACTTTCTCTGTGATTTGATTTATAAATTGTAGAATATGGAAGGAAAAGCTGGAAAAGGAAATAAGTAAGTAAAGGATCTCTGTGTCTAGCAAGAGCTGCGAATCTGCGATGAACAAGGTTATTTTTGTACTTCAACCATTATTTGAGTTGAGACTGTAACGGTTTATTGTTGTAATCGCTCCTTCCTGAAGAATTCAACAGAACTCAATAAAATGGAACTCGCAAAAGAAGAAAGTAGAAAACAAGATGATATTGACACAAATCTCCCGGAAAACTACAAAGACGACGATCAAAAGTCTAATGATGATGACAAAGTAAATGACTCTGCTGTTGAGGATGATGATGATAACCTTTGTGATGATAAATCAAAGATATCTGAGAATGTCAATCTATCAAAAGATGATAAAAAAGCACCCAATGAAGCAGATAAAACAAATAAGAAGCCATCAGATGATGATGACAAAGTTATTGAATCAACTAACGATGAAAAGGAGAATGTTGATATGCCCAATGTAGATATATCTGATAATACAGTGGAAGTGCCACTTCCAACCACTAAGCGAACAAGACAATCTGTGAAACATACTGAGTAAGTGAACAAGATATGCAGGTTCTGCCTCCTATTCTATGTGCATGACCTATATTTTGCCATTTTTCACCCCGTCTCCCACATGACCACGCGTAGTATGGTGCTGCCATCCACGAAGACGCGTGACGTAGGTATTAGCATCTTTCTCTTTCATGGGGGCACTCCGCTGAATGACAAAGATGTAAATAGCTATGTCATGCGTCTTCGTGGATAGTCATGTCCGGTTATGTTCTTTTATTTTCATGGCTAATAGGCATGTGGCCAAGGTAATCCAATAAATCTAGGAACAAGTCTTAAGTTGAAGCATTATGTACAAAATGGCATGACATTCTCAGAATTCTATATGTCCAGCAGATATATTTTATAAAGTCAATTTTGTGCATTTGATGGCACTTTTACATGACGTCATTCTGTTGTTATTTCATAGAACTCAGGAACAAAAGATCCATTTTGACAATTCATAAAAAGTATCTATTTTGACTTGACAGGCCACAAGCCTATCCCTTATTTCATCGGCATGATAACCGTGACGGCTTCTGTGGTCTTGGTCTTGGGTTCAAAATGACTGCTGTGCACTCTTTGTCACCATATCTACATTTTTAAATTTTCTTATTTAACTGCTTCTCTCTCAGAAGCACACCAGTCAAACAACTGAAATTGAGAACAATAGATAGATAAGATGTGTTGACGAACGGGTTAATGGCTTCCATTTGTTTAATAACTCTGCCAATATCCTGTTTCAGAAATGGCACCATATTATTCAAATTTTGATTGTGCTTGCTCGTTCCACAGTGTCACACCGAAGCCGAAACGCCAGCTAGTCACAGTCCAGAATGCAAATTCAAATGTTTCACTAAAACAGGTGAATTATTATTCTTAGTTGTGTAACAGAAGAGATAATAGTACTCCATACAGATACCGCACCCCACCCCTGGCGTCAAAAGATTGGTTAAAAGATTAATAGACAGGGCAGGGCTGAACGCCGGACGAGTGACGACGCGTATACTTTAATATCGCTGCATTTGCCGCGCCACCAGCCCTAGCTAAGTTTACGCACACATGTGCACGTATACAAACATCATTTGGTTATGTAGTAGTAATAGGTGATTATTTTACGAGCGTTGTATGGAGTGTCCGAGGTGTGGTTGTGTCTTAGTGCATACCCTGGATTTCATTCAGGTGCACTTGCTGACTCCATGAGTTATATGATATGAGTTCATAATACAGGGTGTAACAGAAGGGTGTAGTCATATTTTAGAGGGTTGTTAGGGAGACCATTCTGGGCAACTTTCACTATGAAACCGATTTGATCAGAGCAACTTTATTTTTCATTGCTCCATACGTTTTGGTCCAGGCGGTCAGCTGATTTGTATACAGAAGATTTGTGTAGAGAAGTGAAAATTAAAGTTGCTCTGATCAAATCGGTTTCATAGTGAAAGTTGCTCAGAATGGCGTCCCTAAAAACCCCCTAAAATATGACTACACCTTTCTGTTACACCCTGTATAATAGAAATAAGAATGCATTTATTTGCTGTATCACACACAAGCACACAAAAATATAAATAAATATAAAGTTCTCATTACTCTACTTGCTAGTAATCTGCCCTATTGATTCTAATAGGGTCCTCGTCATTGGACCAGGGCCCGTATTCTACTGTACACAAGCATACCACAAGCCTGGCACAAACTTGAATACGACGCATTTGGTATTCTACTAAATCCCACAAGCGCCAGCGGACAGTAGAATACGAACTAGGCTGGCGTCACGCCGGCGTCTCGCTGGCGCTTGTGAGATTTAGTAGAATACCAAATGCGTCGTATTCAAGTTTGTGCCAGGCTTGTGGTATGCTTGTGTACAGTAGAATTCGGGCCCAGCTAGCCGTGGGGAATTTACGGGGCGGTTGACGCCGCCCTATGAGTTCGTGAGTTTTCGTTACTCGACTTGTAAGCCATGGGAAATTTCCCAGCACAATATCACTGTTGCTTGCCTCTCACGCAGGAGATGCAGGTTCGAATCCCGGTGCTGACCATGTGCCAATGAGATGAATCATTTATCATCATGGATGCTCTAACCGTGATGGAAAATATCGTGAGGAAACCTTCATTACTCCACAGTTGCGGCGATGGGCTGGCCGCCTGTCACGCAAAAATGGAGTATTGAACCACTGGCTGAAAGTGGGCACAGTTGTGCCTCTGCCACCCCGTATGGGAAAAGGCGTGATGGTATGTTATGTTATGTGTTATATCACTGTTTGCAGGTATACTAAACCACATGCGCAAGCACATTGATGAGAGAGCGAAGGTGATAAAACTGACATGCGCACTCTGTCCCGCTTACTACGATACCAACGAGGAGCTTGTCAAACATAAGGTATGTCTGTGTGTCTGTCTGTCTGTCTGTCTGTCTGTCTGTCTGTCTGTCTGTCTGTCTGTCTGTCTGTCTGTCTGTCTGTCTGTCTGTCTGTCTGTCTGTCTGTCTGTCTGTCTGTCTGTCTGTCTGTCTGTCTGTCTGTCTGTCTGTCTGTCTGTCTGTCTGTCTGTCTGTCTGTCTGTCTGTCTGTCTGTCTGTCTGTCTGTCTGTCTGTCTGTCTGTCTGTCTGTCTGTCTGTCTGTCTGTCTGTCTGTCTGTCTGTCTGTCTGTCTGTCTGTCTGTCTGTCTGTCTGTCTGTCTGTCTGTCTGTCTGTCTAGCTAGACATTTGACAGCAAATGCTAAAAAACAAAATAAATTTAATATTAAGGGGGGCTCCCATACAACAAACGTGATTTTTTTGCTCATTTTTGCTCGATATTGATAATGGTAGCAGCTAGACGCCACAATATATTGAGTAATATTATTTACTTAAGAAATAAATAATTAAATTAAAATTAAATTAATATTTAGGGGGGGCTCCAATACATCATGTTTTTATTTTTTGCGGTTTTTTATAGATAAAGTTCTATGAAATAACAACAGAATGACGTCATGAAAAAGTGCCATCAAATGCTGTCTCTTTTTGCACAAAATTGACTTTATAAAATATATCTGCTGGAAATATAAAATTCTGAGAATGTCATGTCATTTTGTACTTAAGACTTGTTCCTAGATTTATTACCTTGGCCACAAGCCTATTCTCGTGCGATCGAGATCATCTCCATGGTCTAAATATCGATTCGAGTTACCTAAAATCTCCATCAAAATCAAAAAATTAATTTCTCACGACCCGCCTCACGTCCAACCGATATATCTCGACCAGTCCGCGATCGAAATAAATATCAATCGAGATCGTTTTCGACGGAAATGACCTCGATAGCGCGAGAATTGGGGGGCATATATCCGTATATCGAAGGCGCGAGAATCGACCCGCAGGCTTAACACATTTCTCTATTGTCCAAGGAGTCCCACCGCAATGAGTCTCACTCGTTCATCTGCGCGAAATGCAAGCTCGCCTTCACCGACCATCTAGACTGGCTCCAGCACAGGCTCGAGCACTGGAAGCGCTCGTACTACAAGTGTGATGAGTGTCACAAATACTTTTACAAGAAGCCGGCGTTCAAACTGCATTTGGAGACACACTATGACAGGTATAGTAGGCCTAGACAAAGTTATGCTATAGTATTTTTTATATAAGCAAACATATATTAATGTACGAGATCTTTAAGACATATGTACTTATAAATACTATTACCCGCCTGGCGGACAAAATTTGTATATGAAATGACAAAAAATAAACACTTTCTATTCTATTCTATTCTATTCTAGACAAAGTTAATAAACTAACGAAAACGAAACGAAAACTCAAAATGTAATGAAAATTTCGTGCGAACGATAATAGCGTTTTGCATCTTGTCACAGGGTGCTCATCCCATACAAATTAGAATTAGTAACCCTTCGTAAAAAAGAGATGGCGTGAGGAGTAAGATTTGTACTTTAAACGCCATGGTTTCAGTTAACACACTTCTAGGTGGCGCTAATCTTAGAATAAATCCTATATACCTTAGCGCCATCTCGTGGTATTTGCAGTTTGTCGATGGTGCAGCACCAAGCGATAATGGCCTCGAACTGAAGAAGCTTCCGTAGCATCTCAGGGGTTTATCTGTGCTATAGTGCCTGCGATTCCGAAGGCGACACGAACTATACTAACTAAACTAATTAAAATGGTGTGTTTGAAAATGGAATCTATGGCCACCGCGCAAGTGCTGTCGGATTTGAATGTTGTCAGTTTGTGCCTTTAGTTCCTCTAGTTTAGTTAAGTAGTGGTTTTGACACCTCAAGAATAGCCCACAGTATCTGTGATTTAACAGAAAACTTCGTTGCGGCATTTGCAACGAGACGTTCCCTACCGAGCATGGCTTGCGCGTGCACACCTCCTGCCACGCACGGGCGCGTCAGCCCCTCCCGCCGCCGCGCACCGCCCCCGCGCGTCACAACGCCGCGCGTGCGTCCAATCAACGCACGCACTGGTGCGGCGAGTGCGGGTCGACCTGTCAGAATGCTGCGAAGTTGGAGATGCATCTGTTGGCGCACGCAGGCGTCAGAATGATACAGTGCTGGCACTGTGGGAAGGGCTGCAATACCGGTACAGTAATAGTAGATCGTTACACAAGGGGCGTAAGAGAGCTACTTCGGAACAAGATCCAATTTGGCGCCCGTGCGCGCGCAAAAGGCGCTAACGGATCGAGTGAACCCGAGATATTTAGACGGATATAGTTCGAGGGTGAAATAGCTACTTACAACCCGAGGTAAACATTCTACTTTACATCATTCATAGACATAAAATAACAAAGCGTCACACCTTTTCCCATACGGGGTGGCAGACGCACAACTGCCTTTCAGCCAGTGATTCAATACTCCATTTTGCGTGACGGGGGGCTAGCCCATCGCCGCAGCTATGGAGTAATGACCTCACGATGTTTTCCATCACCGTTCGAACGTCCTTATAACTTTCTTAAGAACGTCTCTCTTCGGTGTATTTCCTTAGACTTAAGTAGAAATACATAAAATTGATTTTTTTAAGGCCCTGACATATTTTAAAAGAGGTACGGGGGAGTGTCTTGCCCTTCTTTGCTCCATCCCTAAGCCCACAACTTCCGAACGGGCGGTAGTATACAAAAATATTAATATTATATTGACGTTGACTAAGCAATCTGTATGATTTTATGGTCAATAAAAAAAATGACTGACTTTGACATGGTCAGCACCGGGATTCGAACCTGCATCTCCTGCGTGAGAGGCAAACATGAACCGTTACAGTAATAGAGGTTTATGCACCAAGGGGATGAAGCACTGTTATATGTCATGGGCGCGATAAAGAATCCCGTGCCCGTGAACGTAACGAAGGACTCATGAGTTCGTTGGAGAGTCCCGAGTGCAGTGAGGGATTCAAGCGTGCCCAAGACAAAACTGCTACATCCCTGAGGAGTATACTAACTAACTACTTAACTAACTTGTTAACTATTCGTCCATAATTTCATTGGACTCGACTTTTCGATTTAATTCATGTGCACTTTTACACAGCATACTCAGAAGAAAAAGAAATATGACATAGCATGTCAAAGCTAGCGCCATGGGAAATTTCCAGGGTGTCTGACGCCGCCCTTTGAGTCACAGTGGATGTGGGTGGATTATATATAATCTTAATATTTGGGAACCTAGCTTTGCTCTGTGGTCTGCGGTACAAACACAATAAATTATTGTGTTTGTTTGTTTTGTCTCATTAACTTTATTTTGTAAACATAATGAAAACTTACCGCCGCACTCAGAGAGATTTAATGAACCATTAAGTCAGTTCCAAATTTGAATTTACATACAGAATGCTTTACTTAGTAATCCTTAATGAATCATTAAATGACTCTGGGTACGGCGGTTAATTGTTGTTGACTAGCTGAATTCAATTTCCATTTCAGAGCAACAGCGGCGCGTCCACACCCGCATCCACACCGACGAACGCCCGTTCGCCTGCCCCACCTGCCCGCAACGCTTCAAGCAGAGCGTCGACCTATCCCGCCACTGGTGCAAACTCGCCTCCAACCAAAAAACTTTTAAGTGCAACGTGTGTCAGAAGGAGTTTAAAGGCAGCCAGAATTTAACGTCCCACATGAAGCTACACAGCAAAGACAGGCCGTTTCAGTGTAAAGATTGTCCTAGAAAGTATGTTAGTCTTCAATCGCTGAGAATGCATGTGATTTATAAGCATACCTTGGATTGGCCGTTTAAATGTGATGAATGTGGGATGACGTTTAAAATATCAGGTGCTTTTAAAAGGCATACTAGTTCTGTGCTTGGATGCGATAAATATAGGAAGAGAACCAAGCCCAGATTAACCTTTACCTGATTATGACAGCTGTTGAAAAATACATTATCTTATTATTACATTAGCGTTAGTAAGTAATGATAACCCACTGTTATGTTTGTGGCTCTCGTTAGCGGAGGAGTTCCATACTTATGACTCAACTTTTCGATTTAATTCAGGTGCACTTTTACACGGCATACTCAGAACAAACAGAAACATAGTTGACATGCTAGTCTTAAATATATCCGTCATGAGTTCCCCCATACAGTTCTGTATCCGCATCCTCCCCTGCTGAAGGTCACTAACTAGTTTTAATTATTTTTTATCTAATTGTATAGTTAAGTTCATCGTTCGTTCGTTCGTTCGTTCACAAAGAAGTTTGTATTTTTTTAAATGGTTTAAAAAATATTTGTATTATTATTATCACCGGAAAAGACGTGAGGGGCTGTAAGCTGTAGGTTCCAAGAATTTCCTTTGGACTCGTGTACAACTGCCTCCCTACTTAGAAAGTAAATAAAAATCTGCAACTTTGACCGATAGCCGATAACTCTGTCTACGCTAGCGCCATCTGCCTTGTGAATAGAGACGGCCGCGATTGGACGCTCTGGACGTATTCAACATAATTTTAACCTTGTTATATATAGCCAGTCAGTGAGGCCAACTGCACCGTAACTACGGTGAAAACATAAAGATCTACTTGTAATCAAAAAGTTCCTTTGTCGAAGTCTTTATTGTCAATTGGTTAAGTACGAAAATGCCTTGATCCAAAGGAACTATTCGCTATTCGGTGAAACGCAGTCTACCTTCTGGAAAAAACCGTACCTAATACGCACTGAAGGATTTCAAGATCCTGCTTGTCCTATTTTTCAATTTTTGGCTATGACAAAACGAGAAAAAAGTGCCAACATGAACACAGGCTATGTTTCAAAATCTACTCTGAGCATCGAGTTTGTTGTACTTGTTACCATTCAATCAGTCGAATTTACTTTTTCATATTCTGAACGCAGCCGTTTTATCGGAACGGAAACGGAAGTGAATGCACAGGAAAGAATTAGAGAAAGGGTATTTTTATTGATCAAACTTTATAAAAACCAAAAACAACATTCGTATTAATAATAATAAATTAGTTAGATAGAACTATAGGAAAACAGAAAGAATTCCTTTAGTTCTCTTGCAGAAATAGTAATCTACTATTAGACAAAATGACATTTTATATGGCAACCCATGTATGATTTTGGCAGTGAATTAGAAATTCGACTAAGTGCCAGAGACTATATATCCAATTGACTGCGCCTGCGGGGGAATGTGGCTCGCCAAACATTTGTTGTATTCAACAAACGTTCGCATACGCAACCTATGTACGATGACGGGCCGCCAGACAGTTCCGCAGCGAGCGGCTGACCAATCACAGCTCTCTTACCTCGTCCCATGCCGTCCGTAAATTGGTGAGTTGTGTTTCAAAGGAAAATGTATCTATGCGCTCTCCACTGGCTAAGTGCTCCCTGATATGTGCACTCCTGGAAAATTATTGTGATTGGTTGAAAATAATATTGGGCTTTTAAATATTGTACAACCAGTCACAACAACGCGCCTTGTTGTTCAGCCCATTTTGCTCATAGAAAACACAAAAATCGGTGTGTGTGTTTGCGAAACTCTTCGAGTCGTGTCCGGGTTTCAATGAGCGATGGGGCGCCACGCCAGCCAGCAAAAAAATTGACAGCGAAGTGACGTTTTCTTTCATCCTCGCTTCAGTAGATCCACCTTGGCCGTTCTCTTGTTATCGTCGCCTGTACTACTAAATAGACAAGGTAATTCTACCGTCATTCAAATGTAAATTATAGGTAACGCCAAACAACTTAAACAAATGACCTTGCATGCGCAGAAACCATCTGATATATGAAACTGCGCACCACGGTATGGGACGCGGCGTGCGGAAGGAGCATCGCATCGAGCGCGCCTAGCCACGCTATTGGTAGATCATTCAACCATCGTTTCCCGCTTTGAGTTCACACTTGCGTGCAGTGAAATCACGGATAAAAAATGCCTCGACGTCCTAACGTAGTTTTAAAAAGGCAAGCCAGAAAGATGGTATATGATGAGTTTTCTATCGATGGAGATATTATTATGTTTTATAGGTGTACGTGGAAAAACGTAATTTTAGGGAATTTCAATCGTAGGTATCCCATAAAAATCTTGTCTTTTGTCAAATCATTATTCTTTGTTAATAGACACCAATAAAGACGACATAAGTCGCTAAATAATTTACAGTTTTATTTTGATAGTCATATCCACAGACCATTAAATCTGTATAGTTCGCAGCAAATGTACCTACCTATTTCGCGTGTCTCAAACAGTTATTGTGCACCTGTTACCGCTCAGTCCCTCATGCAAATGGTACATATATTTTCTCATTTTCTATCGATTGAACTAAGTAAGTATATAGTATTGTGCACTAAGATTCATGCAGTATACTGTAGGTACGATTTGTTTTGAGAATTTTAAGTGCGTCGTTTTTTTGGCACGTAAGTGTACATGCGCAAACTTGCCCCCACCACGTCACATTTTGCTCAAGTTGTTTGGCGTCTACTATACAAGGGGTAGTATTTAAACGAGCGGCAAAAAAGTCTAACCTAACCTAACCAAAAAACTAACTGGGTGACTAAATTACTAACTGAGCCACAAGTCGCTGGGCGACTCGTCGCTCAGTCAGTAATTTAGTTGCTCAGTTATTTTTTTAGTAGATCGTTTTAAGGTAGAATTCTAATACAGGAGAAGTGCAGGAGAATCTACCTTATTTTTAGAGGAATTCTACCATCCGCTACACTAGATAGATTACAGGGTTGGTAACACTGGGCCAGTAACGAATTGTTTATCAAGCGGGACGCACGCTCGCTTTGTTTTGAAATAAAATGGCTCCTCCACTACTTCATGAGCAGCGGAAATTAATAATAGCTTTACGCGAAAAGGGAATGAGAATAGTGGATATCTGTCAAAGGATTGGCGTATCTGTAAGTTTAATTATTTTTGCTTGCATTTGCCTGCAAGGACTGCCAGTGATCAAATTGATGATGTTTTTACTAATCGAACAAATGACAACAAATTAGCGTAAGTTTGTTTACAACTAAAGTAGGTATGAAATTATATGGCCAAACGTAATTCAAAAGTAGCCGAGCGGCACCGGCATTTACGACTGGACGATACCGGTTATCAGTAAGATCATACTTCACCATGCAAAAAGTAAAGTAGGTAGGTAGTACCAATCATACAACCCCATTAGCCTACACTGAGTTAAATATCAAATATAACACAAAGCTTTTTCGTTTGAGGGACCAAACCGAGGTTTCGACAAACGCTCTGGGGCCTTCCTGGCCCAAAGGATTTCGCTCGCCGTGCGGCGCGGTAACGCAGCCAGTGTTATGGGCACCTTTGGTCCAGGCGATTCTTGGGGCGGTTTTTTTTATTAATTTATGTGTGATTTAATTTTGAATAGTGTGTGCGATTCCCACTCCCGTACCATTGACTCTGGCGCTTGTGTGTGGCGGCCGCCGTCTCTGGGAATGCGAAATGCGAAAATCTAATATGCACTGAATCAATTATCCGATCTCTTTCTATCTAATGAATGAATGGTTTATTCTCTATGGGTCATAGAGAATACAGAAAAGGAGAATTTCATCAAAAACTTAACACGGGGCGCTCAGAATGCCTGATGTGTGGCATTCCCGCTCCAGTACCCACACCGACACGGCGAAAGTTTCAAAATGGCCGCTGCAGTCGACTGATTAATGTTATTGACAAATATAAGTATAATATAAATAGATTATATTCTCCAGAAAAAGACAGTATACCTATGGCTACGCCGCCATGACACGGAAGGCACGGTGGAGCGACAGCGGAGAGACCAGTTCTTCCGGAAGACAACTGTGGAGGAAGACCGGGCCATTGTTGCAGCACACATTGAGAACCCTTCCATGTCTACGTCCACGACTGCTGCACAATTTCAGGTGAGACCTTGTTCCCAAAGGAGTGTTTTTTTAGTCTGTAGTCATTCAGATAGAGCCCATATCCATAGTGGAAAAAATCTATGGGCCCTGCCCCCCTAGAGAAGATGCAAAACGCTAATATTGTTTGCACGAAATGCTAACACTGCATGTGACTTGACAATTAGTCACGCTACGCTAGTCACCAAATGTCAAATCGCATACATTTTGAGTTTTTGTTTCTATTCAATTTCGTAGCGTTATTGTTATTATTAACGTTAGTAACTTTGTCTAGCTGGAGGAGAACTACCACAAGAATTCTACAGGAAATATTCCTTTATTTTTAAAAAGAGACAAAATGCATTCAAAGATTTTCTCTTGGAATTGAACCAGCTTTAGCTGGTGTTTTTTTAACTTATAAGTTAAATAAGCCCATACCCCAGCTGAGGGTTGACAGGATGAGATGATGATGATCTTCTTCATCAGGGGGTAGTAGTGCCTGCACCTGGCCCAGTTGAGTAGGGCCTTTGTGCATTGATGATGATGCCCATGTATCACTTGTCTGTAGGTCTCAAACCTGACAATTCGCCGTCGTCTCCACCAGGCCGGAGTCCGGCACCGGAAGCCGGCAAAGAAGAAAAAGCCGGAGGA
This sequence comes from Argyresthia albistria, assembly GCA_963457715.1. Classification (NCBI taxonomy): domain Eukaryota; kingdom Metazoa; phylum Arthropoda; class Insecta; order Lepidoptera; family Argyresthiidae; genus Argyresthia; species Argyresthia albistria. The sequence continues at coordinate 2,879,936 of OY735282.1, forward strand.
AGAAGAGCAGCAGGACAACCGGGTAAGCTTCCGTGATCATCATACCCGGCCTGCATCAACCCACTGCTGGCCCCCAATTCTCGTGCTGTCAAAATGTACATAGTCGAGAAATTGGTTCAGATACCGCTCATTTCTGTCGAAAACTATCTTGAACAATGAAAAGTAGAAGATACTCTCGAGTAAAAAGTGTTGGCGTGGAATCAAACTCGGTTTTCAATGTCTTCGTATTTTATTTCCTCTCTCCGGTTCACAATAATATCTGTCAGAGCTCCGCCTTAGGTCCGTACACTTCGACGGTTCGACACGGAATGCCCCAGCTGTAGGCAAGTTCCTCTTTTTATACCCTCGGTCTTTACTCTAACAAAAGTTACTCTTTGTTGGTAAAACTCGTTCTCAGAATGACGACAATGACAGTTCAAAATGAGGTTATTCTTAGAAAAAGTAGTTACTGGTTACTCTTCTTTATCAAACTCGCCCTTAGTACTTTATACTCAACCATCTGTCAAAAAAATTACGGCCTGCGATTTTCAACCTGTTTTACACACACACACACACATTCTGTTATGTAGGTAATCATTGTTATTTATTCGCTGCTTTTCGTTTTGCATTCTGATTTTATTATTTACCTGTATGGGTATTTTGTTGTCCTACCTGGAACCAATTATTTTAAGTTTAATGCCTCCTTAATTAAACCCAATAGGTTCCTTAGCTTTACAAAAGACATTGATCCTGCTAACTATCATTGTCCTTTACAAAGTACATAACAATGAACAAATTCTTATCACAATTTAATAAATGTCAACTGCAAAAATAGCGAAAATATGATACGCCAGAAAATGGGTCTCTTGTAGGTAGTAAGGTCTAAAATAATTGGATATCAATTTCTCCCGTCTGTAAAGCAAATGATTCAAAGTTTTCCCTTTCGGCTGAAAGAAAGAGAAGTGCCTAAGGCTTGAAAAAAGCAAAATATCGTATTTTTCATTGATTTGGCTGAGTCTCCTCCGAAGCCCTGTTTTTAAGTTGGTAAAAACTCAAATGAATCTCTTTGTTAAAAAGTAGTTTGATCGGTTCCAGGTTGGACAAGTGGGCAGAAACGATGGAAAAGTGTCGTGGGCGCTCGAAAAATTCGACTGCAACGGAGAACCGAGCACCGTTACTGCTAGATGGGACAGATGGAAAAGGGCTCTCTTCATATACCTCGACGCCGCAAACGTCATCGCACCAGAAAAAAAACGAGCTAGTCTACTGTACTTCGGGGGTTACGAACTGCAGCAGATATTTTACAATATCGTTGGGGCCAACGTAGAACCGGCGGAAGGAATAGACGTTTTTGAAGTCGGTATCCAAAAACTAGATGCTTACTTTGCCCCTAAACAGAGTAAGCTGTACGAAAGGAATTTGTTTAGACAAATAAAACAAAAGCCTAATGAAAAGTTTGATAAGTTCCTAGCAAGATTGAGGCAGCAAGCGAATAGATGTAGGTACATTGATCCAGATGAACACATAATGGATCAAATTGTAGAAAAATGCACCTCCAAAGATTTAAGAAAGAAGATTTTTCAAAAAGGTGACTCGATAACGCTGGAAGATATAATTAAAGAGGCAAATAGTTTGGAAGCAGTCAAAAGACAAATGGATGAGTACGCTAGAAATAACACAAAGAAGGGAATGAAGAAAAAGAGGGTAGTCAAAAAAAGAAAATCTGTGATTCCGAATGCACCCGAGGAGCCTAACTCAACAGCGCAAGAAGACCAAATCAAAGACTGGGTTAGAAAAGATTACTGTAAAACGGTAGAAATGGAGAAGAAATATGAGGGGGACATAAATAGCAGTGCGTTTAAGAAGTTTAGACCAGTGATGAATAATGCGCCAGTGATGCAACAGATGCCAATGCCACCCCAACAGGAACCAGACGGAATGAACTATTTCTTTTAACCTCCTACCTACCTCTGTCCTTTAGAAAGGACTTAGCAATGAACTAATAGGCTCGTGTCCTGCTAGTCAAAATATATGCTTTTTAGGAACTGTAAACGGTACTTTTGTTCCTGAGTTCTATGAAATAGCACTTTGTGACGTCATGTGGCGTGTGGCATCAAATGCAGTCATTTTTGCACAAAATTTACTACATAAAATACAAAGCTGGAAATGCACAATTCTGAGATTGTCAAGCCATTTTGTACATAATGCTTCAACTTGCTAGATTTATTTGATTACTTTGGACTCAGCACATCTATACTTTGGACACAACCCAATTGAAAACACAATTTTCAGAATGGCAACTGCGTAATATTGCGAGAAAACAGAAAAGAGGGACTCTGGTCAGTGAAACAACACAACACAGCGTTACAACTTGTCCCATACGGGGTAGAAGAGGCACAAGTGTGCCCAGCTGCCCACGTTTGGCCAGTACTCAATACTCATTTTTCGTGTCTAGCCCATCGCCGCAGCTACGGATATTGAAGCTTTCCTCACGAATAGAAAGAAAAAACCATTTTGTATTATTTATAAAAAAAATAATGTTACATTGCATTTATAGATCATTTATTTGTATTACCTCCGTTCTGTACATAATATTGTATATAGGTATAAATGATTTGGAGTTAATAATACCAGTTTTTCAGTACCTATAAATGTAGATTAAGCATAATTTGTCAATCAAGGCTTCATAATGAATAGACAATACTGGAGCATGATTCTCGCGCATTCGATATACGATATCTACACCTTTATCGAGTGATTTCGTATGGGATCTGTCAATTTTGGTCTCGATATCCGTATATCGAAGGCGCGAGAATCGACCCGCTGTACATGCACATTAATACAACAAACATGATGCAATAGTGGTTACCATAGTATAGTATGGGCCAAATTAATCGCCTTTCATTGAGAAATAGTGCTTATTCTCCTATAACAATAATGATTGCTAAGTTATTTGCTGTGCATTTAAAACTATCCCTATTCCTTATCTACCTAATCCGAATGAAAATAAAAACACTTGGTTTAAGAAGCAATCGTTTAAACATTTATTTTTCAATAACCCACAATTACGTACCTAAATATGATGAGTTCAAAACAAATAAGTATTACGGAAACATAACCCTCCCTTCTGAAGGTAGTCGGGTAAAAAGTAAATCCAGCGGGTCGATTCTCGCGCATTCGATATACGATATCTACACCTATATCGAGTCATTTTGGTATAGGAATCTGTCAATAAAGGTCTCGATATCCGTATATCGAAGGCGCGAGGATCGTGCCACAGAACCTCGATCACGAACGTTTTCGAGAACGCAGGAATAGTTATTTATCCAACAAGTGAGGAAAGTTCGTTTTTCCTATGAGTTTTGGTTTTGAGTCTTGAGCGAACGAAGGATTGAAAAATAGAATCACGAGCGCAGCGAGTGATTATAAAATTCAATCCTGAGTAAGCGAAAGACTCAACAAAACGAATAGCAAATGAACTTGCTCACATGTTGCATACAAAACTTTTCACCACTCCCAGCAAGAAAGTATTCAGTCACCATAGGTATTTATTATAAAATAAAATAATAAAATAAATAATCAGTGATCATGAATGACCACAGTAATTAAATAAAATTTCTTATATGCTGGATTTTATTGGTATGTTTATTTTATGATTTTGTTTTATTGGTAAGTTTCTGAAATTATCTGGTTAACAATTACAGTAAGGCCTGAAATAACGTCTTTTACAGCCTTATCTTTACTATTAATCTTAACTTATAAGTATTTCTATTCTAAGTATAAAGTTATTTATTTTTAAAAATATCTTTAAAACTTAACATAAAAATCAGGCAAGGTTAGTTTCTGAACGGGATCATTACTTTCCTCACTGTTCAAACAGTGAGGAAAAACTAACTTTCTTCACTGTTTTCGTAGAGGAAAGACACTTCTTTCGTGCGGGAGTGGTGAAAATTGTATTTTACGTCATAAAGAATAATAATCACTGACTTGTGATTGGGCTACACACAATGAATTTTCGCGATAAAATTAGTTTCATCGACACTTTGTTTTCAACATCGTTATAGATTAATCTTAAATTAGGGTTCAACAGTTCACAGCCACGGCTCCCAGCCGCTCCGCGTCACACAGAGAAGTCTCGGTTCCGTACACTGACGCAGCAAACACGATACCTGAGAAAAATAAACATAGTATACTATCAATCATGGCCACAAAGGAAAAATATATGACATTAAAATTAGCGGAAATTAAGCTTTCATTCCTTGCAATAGAAATGATATACTTAATATTATAGTTTGTTTTTTTTCGGTCATCGCCGCAACTAAAGATAAATAAAGGTTTCTTCTCGATGTTTTCCATCACAACGTAAAAATATATCCCCAGGTCTTGAATGTTTACACGTTTGTGACGTCGCTGTTCCTAGTTGCCAAGACACAGGTGTCCTAGTGTGTGTGGGGCCAGAAGCAATGTATGTGGGGCCAGAAGCAATGTATGTTACCTGTTCCTCCACGTCATATCGCTCCTTATCAGCGCAGTCCCCGAACACCCGGTCGAGTAGTTCTCCGTAGTTCTCCCGGTGGCGGGTCTTCGGGGAACTAGTGACCACCTGCCGAGTGATCTGGTGCGGCAGTGTGGCGCCGGACAGGATGCCGTCCATGTAGCGCAGCTGAAAAATATAAGGTTAATCGTGTTAAAGTCTTCACAAAATAAAAGGCCCGTTTTGACAGTTCACGCCCATGAAGTTTTAAACCCTAATGCGTAGGTAATAAAAGCCAACTGTTGCGTACAAGTTTCAACTAGGAAAACCGCTTATATTACCTACGCGTTAGGGGTTAAAACTTCAGTCAAAACGGGAACGTTTGTGAAGACTAGGTTTCATAATTTTAATTACGCACGAGTTCGACCGGTGATTCGAATCGATTAAATTGACGAATCGAGTCCAGTTATCAGAGGAGGACTCTGTGTTATTTTGTATTGGCAACACTCGCTGGCCTTTCATTGGCTGCAGCAGTTAGCGCTCGTCGGTTAGTGGTGGGTCGGAGAATTGGCGCCAGAAGTAACTTTTCGTGGGAAGACTCTATTGAAGGAATCCTCTTGCTTGGACTGTCGACGAAGGTGGTTGTACACAATAAAGTGCCGACGAGTGAACTTGAAGTGTTGGTATTACTATAATCGGTATCCTCGCGAAAGGACACAGGCCGAACAAACTAACAATAGCGAACAATGGATGTGGGAGCAAGAGGGAACACTAAAAACACCCTTTCGAAATCAGTTAGTAAATCACCCACCTTTCAAAATCATGACACCCGTCAAAAATAGTCACACCTGTCAAAATCATGACACCTGTCAAAAATAGTGACACCTGTCAAAAATAGTCGCACCTTTCAAAATCATGACACCTGTCAAAAATAGTTACACCTTTCAAAATCATGACACCTGTGAAAAATAGTGACACCTGTCAAAATCATGACACCTGTCAAAAATAGTCACACCTGTCAAAAACATGACACCTGTCAAAAATAGTCACACCTTTCAAAATCATGACACCAGTCAAAAATGGTGACACCTGTCAAAAATAGTCGCACCTTTCAAAATCATGACACCTATCAAAATCATGACACCTGTCAAAAATAGTCACACCTTTCAAAATCATGACACCTGTGAAAAATAGTGACATCTGTCAAAATCATGACACCTGTCAAAATCATGACCCCTGTCAAAAATAGTCACACCTTTCAAAATCATGACACCAGTCAAAAATGGTCACACCTGTCAAAATCCTGACACCTGTCAAAACTAGTGACATCTGTCAAAAAAGTGACATCTTTGAAAAATAGTGACACCTGTCAAAGATAGTGACACCTGTCAAATTTAGAGACTTGCATGGCTATTCTGTGCCTCTGCCACTCCATGTAAGAAAAGGCACCATATAAATTGCCTTTTGATCATCGAACCAACCGGTCCTGTTTTACCTGACAGGTGGTGGTTCGACAACAGCGTCGAACCGCCCGGAAAAAAAATCCGGATGGTTCGACAGTCGAACCACCCGTTCACAGGGGAATAAATAACTAAATGATGTGCCCAATTCAACGATCGGCCGCCGAAATCTCCCTTTAGAGATAAGTTCGTCTTTGCATATAATGTATATTTTCCATGTTTTATTAACTTTTTTGTACAATAAAGAATATGAATATATCAGCACGGACCTTGATCTGGAACTCCTCACTGTCGAAGTCCGGCGCCCACCGGAACAGTACGCGGGTGACGGCGACCATGAGCGTTCGTGACTCACGCAGAGACGTCAGGACGCGTTGCAGACGACTCTCCAATACTGGGGGATAAATAAACACATTATAACTACAAAAAACAGCGGAAATGTATTCGCCGCTGCGGTCTTCCGGCGACTGCTGAAATTTTTTAATTTCTAGCCATAAGAAACTCCATTTTTTTGCACGTGCCACGCCCCTTAACTTATCTCTCGATATCTGTGGTCGGAACTAACACAATTAATCCAATCACTCAATGTTGCAGTGGCGCCCCCCTGTCAGTGTCATCTAAGTGCCAAAACATCCATGTAGCATTGTACAGCGCCACCTTAGCTGTTCAGTTGATAGCGGTCCCTAGTGTCATAATAGCGGACACAATATAGTATGTATTCTCTGATGGCGGATGACAAGTCCGTAGTAGCAATTTTACAGCTAAGTTGGTGGCTCAGTATTTTGTTTAACGCGCCTTAAGCTTTTTAATTTCACTCACCACTGGGATCTACGACAGCCACAAGCAGCCTCGTCAGCCTCGCCGGAAGTAGCTCGGGCACGTTCGAGCCGCCGCCATGTTGGAAGATGGCGGCCCAGTCCACCGCGCACACAGCGCCATCTAGTGCGGAGTAGAGCAGGTTCTCGGTGTGACGGTCGCCTATGCCTGGCGGAGGGAAATATTTAGTTACAGGGACACATTGTGTCTGACCCTACACAAGGATCGAGTTTGGGTACCAGAAACGTAAGGTTTAAGGTTTAATGATGTTTATTATCACTCAAGACACAGGTCACTTACGTGATAACATAGTTAAAAACACATTGTAATGTCCGTCGTCGACATAGTCGTCGGAACAGTTTGGGTAGGTACGTCAAATAAGTTAGCGAAGTGCTATAGGTATGAATAAGGCGATTAATGGATGTATGGTTATATTCTAATACTAACTTGTCCCTTTAGAAAAGGATCAATCGAAAACTCATTCATGATAATTATATAATATAAAATTCTGGTAAAAAATACAGTTAAAATGTAAGTAAGGTAATTAGGATACAGATTTGGAAAAGTAGTTATTAATGTAATGTACAGTGTAATAACACGGTACAGGTGGGTTACTATCAACTGTTATAGCAGAACCTAAACAGGGCAGTTCATATTCACATTCTTTATTGCGCAGAAACATAAATAACCGGCCAAGTGCGAGTCGGACTCGCGCACGAAGGGTTCCGTACCATTATCTATAAAAAACCGAAAAAAAAAACATGTTGTATGGGAGCCCCCCCTAAATATTAATTTAATTTTAATTTAATTATTTATTTATTAAGTAAATAATATACTATATATATTGTGAACATTTTAAGCGTCTACCTGCTACCATTATCAATATCGAGCAAAAATGAGCAAAAAATTTACGTTTGTTGTATGGGAGCCCCCCTTAATATTAAATTTCTTTTATTTTTTAGTATTTGTTGTTATAGCGGCAACAGAAATACATCATCTGTGAAAATTTCAACTGTCTAGCTACCACGGTTCATGAGATACAGCCTGGTGACAGACAGACGGACGGACAGACGGACGGACGGACGGACGGACGGACGGACAGACAGCGAAGTCTCAGTAATAGGGTCCCGTTTGGCAACCTTCGGGTAAGGAACCCTAAAGATATGTACAAGCCACGATGAAATAATCAGAACGACTCTACCTGTGGTATCGTCATAGTGGAAACGCACTCCAAGTGTAAAGATATATTTAAATAATATCACATACCCAACAGCCAGTGGTAAACGGTCATCGCGCTCAGCGAGTCTAGGAACACACGCTTCTTCTGTACGAAGTCCTGTACACTGGAACTCGAGGATTCCATGGCTGACCTGAAAGTAGACCGATGTTGAAAGAAAGAAAGAAACCGGCCAAATGCGAGACGGACTCGCGCACGAAGGGTTCCGTACCATTATCTACAAAAAAAAAACGCAAAAAAACACGTTAGTTGAATGGGGGCTCCTTAATATTAAATTAATTTTGTTATATAGTATTTGTTGTTATAGCTGTCAAGTTGGCTGTTATATTGGATTGGATGATTGGATCAATTTCACATGCGAGCATATGCAATAGAAAAGACAAATATTTTTTTGCACCTAAACTTGACTTTTGTGAACCTTCTGTACAGTACTATTAGATTTTCTGTGCTATGACTTTGGCTGAGTTACCTGAGGGCGTGGCTCGGTACCTTTCGGCACAGTTCGTTGTACTGAGTGACGGCGAGCGCTGGTGACGTCAGGATGAGGTCGTCATCGGCGGCGCGACGCACTGAACACGAGATAGCTGCGACACAGATTGCGAAGTTTACTATGGTGCTCCTAAACGGACCATATTTTCTGTCTTCCTCTAACATGTGAGTAAGAGAGGGAAATGAGGGAGGGAACACCAATAGTTGCCGGCTACTTATTGCAGCAAAACCTGGCCCGTTTAGGAGAATAAATAAAATCTTTCTCTAACGTACATATGCAATTTCAAACACTACACACCTCAAATTACACACGCACACAACACAAATACACATACACAACACCCGCACCACACCTACCTACCAAATCATCATCATATATGTTATTATATTTTTATAATAAGTTTATTCTCTAAAATATTTTCTGCGCAACTTATACCATGAGCACAGAAGAGATAATAGTACTCCGTACAGAACGGCCACTCCCTTTCCCGCGCTGATTCAGATACCGCACCCCACCCCTGGCGTCAAAGGATTGGTTAAAGGATCAATATAGACAGGGCTGAACGCCGGACGAGTGACGACGCGTATACTTTAATATCGCTGCATTTGCCGCGCCACCAGCCCTAGCAAAGTTTACGCACACATTTGCACGTATACAAACATCATTTGGTTAAGTAGTAGTAATAGGTGATTATTTTACGAGCGTTCTATGGAGTGTCCGAGGTGTGCCATGACTCTAGTTTTAAATAATGAAAGCCCGTAATTGGCCTCAGCAAAGTGTAATTGTTAACTTACATTTAAATTGTATGTTCTGTGGGCTTAGTATCAATAAATAAATAAATAAATAAGCATCTTAAAGTTATGCATGTCACCTTGAGGGATCGGTCTGAGAGAAGAAGGGGTTGGGGGTGACAGGAGAACGAGAGAGACAGAGAGCCGGCGAGAGAGAGAGAAACAGGTATTTAAAAAATTCAAAGTCAAAGTTGTTTAGAATAGGCTTGTGGCCTGTCAAGTCAAAATAGATACTTTTTATGAACTGTCAAAACGGAACTTTTGTTCCTGAGTTCTATGAAATAACAACAGAATGACATCATGTAAAAGTGCCATCAAATGCTGCCTTTTTTCCCACAAAATTTACTTTATAAAATATATCTGCTGGTAAACATACATTTCTGAGAATGTCAAGCCATTTTGTACATAATGCTTCAACTTAAGACTTTTTCCTAGATTTATTGGATTACCTTGGCCACAAACCTATTGTAGATTTCAGTAAGGAACATTGTAGATTGTATATTTCAGTAATAAACATGTAATTTAAGATTCACGTCATATAACCATAGATACGGACGATCGATCTGGGATAAAGAGAGCGCGAGAGAGTGAAGGGTGGGGGGGGGAGGGAGAGATATAGACAAAGGAGAGGGGGGGGGGGGTTGACAAAAAAGGGGGTTAGTGAAACGGGGTGTGGGAGAGCGAAAGAGTGAATGAAGGGGAGAAAGAGAGAAATATAGAGGGGAGGGACAGAGACAAAGAGAAGCAGAGACAGTGACTAGTCAAGAGAGACAGACATACAGAGAGATATTTTAAAAATCGACAATGTGTTATACATTGTATATCAAACAGGGTGTAGTCATATTTTAGGGGGTTGTTAGAGAGGAGACCATTCTGAGCAACTTTTATTACGAAACCGATTTGATCAGAGCAACTTTATTTTTCATTGCTTCATATGTTTTGCTCCGGGCGGTCAGCTGATTTGTATAGAGAAGTGAAAATTAAAGTTGCTCTGATCAAATCGGTTTCATTGCAAAAGTTGCTCAGAATGATGTCCCTAACAACCCCCTAAAATATGACAACACCTTTCTGTTACACACTGTATATCGTAAATACAGTAACAAAAAAGTTTCGACTTCTAGTTGGCGCTCACCGTCCAGATCATACCGGTCCGCGATGACACTGCGCACGGTCACGTGCTCGGGCAGGTACTCGATCACTGCGCAGTCGTCGCTCAGCGGCGTCACCTGAAATACTATACTAATAACAGCAGCCTTACTACAACCTTTTTATGATTCAACCATTTTCAATCGAATACATAGTGAACTTTATTTTACGTACAATTAAGTGTTGTTTTAAAACGGTCATATTATTTTCTCGGATCAAATTAGGTAGAACCACAGGGTGCTCATCCCATACAAATTAGAATTAGGACCCTTCGTAAAAAAGAGATGGCGTGAGGAGAAAGATTTGTACTTTAAACACCATGGTTTCATGTAACATAGGCGGCGGTAATCTAGGTGGCGCTAATCTTAGAATAAATCCTATATATCTTAGCGCCATCTCTTGGTATTTGCGATTTTTCGATGGTGCCGCACCAAGCGATGATGGTCTCGTACTAAAGAAGCTTCCGTAGCATCTCAGTTTACGCCGGTTATATTTTGTTCTAGGTGGTCTATCTGTATTAGTATAATATTATAGTATCTGTGGTAGAACTAATCCGCATTAGTTGGAGGAGTACGGGCCCAGTAACTATTTAACGAGCAAAACTTCTTTGCTGCATCCCTAAGCCCACAACTTCCGAACGGGCGGTAGTATACAAAAATATTAATATTATATTGACGTTGACTAAGTAATCTGTATGATTTTATGGTCAATAAAATTTTTGAACTGAACTGAACTGATTAAAATTAGTAAAACACAATATTACTACAATTAAGCGGATTTTCCAACAAGCGACCCTTAGTGTGTCTCTCAATCTGTACCAACAGCACCATCCGTATGGAAATGGCGTGACGCTATGTAATATACTCGCATGGTAACTCCTCGCCGCGCACTCGGTCCTGGCGTTGAGCTGCCGCTGAAAAACGCCGACCGCGGCGTCCGCACGCAGCGCCTCGCCGCGCTTCACGAGGAAACGCCGCGTTTTCCCGTCGCCGAGCAGAACACGCACTACGCACGGCCGACGCAGCGAGTTCGTTATCACTTGGATCTGCGGGGAGTGTTGTGTTGGTATCGGGACAGCCGTTTGAGACGGTGAATAGGCTTGTGGCCAAGGTAATCCAATAAATCTAGGAACAAGTCTTAAGTTGAAGCATTATGTACAAAATGGCTTGACACTCTCAGAATTGTATATTTCCAGCAGATATATTTTATAAAGTCAATTTTGTGTAAAAAAAAGACAGCATTTGATGGCACTTTTACATGACGTCATTCTGTTGTTTTTTCATAGAACTCAGGAACAAAAGTTCCGTTTTGACAGTTCATAAAAAGTATGACAGGCCACAAGCCTATTGTCACAGAAAAGTTGAATTAATAAATAAAAATTATCACTCTTTCAAACAAAGAAAGAATTTTTGAAATCGGTTCATAAATAATACTAGATTCGACAAATAACATCTACCGACCCGCAACGCAGGCAGGTGACGGCTTTCATTGCTGTCTTGATTCCTATGGATCTGTGTTTGCTAATATTAGCCGATGACAGATGGAGGTGTGCATCGTAGACTCGGTTCTATAGAAATTCATAGACAGCATGCACAATCCGTTGCCTGCCTGTATTGCGTAACGGTAAATGTAAGTCCAGCTTATTTTTTAACCCACTTCCCAAAGGAGGAGGTTTACAATTCGTCGGGATGTTTTTTTTTATGTATGTGCCCCGATTGCGCCTAGACGGATGGACCGATTTGGAATTATTTTTTTTTGTTTGAAAGGGTTTATGTTCCCATTGGTCCCATTGACACCAGGTCAGGATCTGATGATGGGGTCCTGGAGAAATCGAGGGAATTCTTCAAATATTATAGGCAGACCTATAGTGATTTTTGTATTTTTAGTATAATAGCTCGTGCATTTATTTGATTTGATTGATTTGATTTGATTATGTAGCGTGGGGTAGCACTGAGATGGGATTAAACGAAATTAATTCCCCAAGGGGGGGAAACAGTTTGTATTAAACTGAATCTAAACAAACAGGGTTTGTGGAAGTCGGTTTTTTCTAAAGTTTACTTTTTGTTTCATTTATACCTACCTGTTTCTCAAACCGCACAATCTCAACCCTCCCGCGCAGATTGAGCAGCTTATTCAGCCTGCCGGCCCTGTCCTCCGCCTGCGTATAGTGCGCTAGAGCGGGACAAAGCTCTGACAGGTTCAGTGTGTAGCGCGTGTCGGAGCGAGACAGCTGGTATACGACGTCTTTGAGTTTCTGTCGCGCTTTGGCGTGGTAATGTTTGGAGTATTCTGAAACGAAATTAAAACGAATATACAAGGTGTAAATGAAATAACGCAAAATGAGAAACTACTTTGTTACGGGCATCATTCTGAGCAACTTTCGGTATGAAACCGATTTGATCAAAGCAACTTTATTTTTCAACCGACTTCAAAAAAAGGAGGAGGTTCTCAATTCGACCCGTATGTTTTTTTTTTTTTTTTTTTTTTTCTATGTTTGTTACGCGATTGCTCCGCCAATTATGAACCGATTTGAACAAATCTTTTTTCGGCGTATAGGTAATATCTCAAGGGTGGTCCCATTGACACCAGGTCAGGATCTGATGATGGGATCCTGGAGAAATCGAGAGAACTCTTCAAATATTATAGGCAGACCTATAGTGATTTTTGTGTTTTTCATAATAACTCGTGCAAATGCACATGGTAAGCATAATATTGTGATGCGGAACTGCTGATGAAGACCACATATGGCCACCAGATCTGCTCAATACTAGGTACAAATACAATGCGTGGCTGACGGGCAGGCAACGCATAGCCTAAACCGGTGGACCTAGAGCCATGAAACTTTGTACAGGGGTTCCTTAGTCGCGTGGGGTAGCACTGATATAGCATTTGACAAAATTAATTCCCCAAGGGAGGGGGGGATAAGGGGTTACAGTTAGTATTAAACTCAATCTAATCAAATAGGGTTTGTGGAAGTCGGTTTTTTCTAAAGTTTACTTTTTGTTTCAATTATATACAGTCAATTTTGTGCAAAAAAAAGACAGCAATTGATGTCACACGTCACGTAGTTCTATTTTCAACCGACTTCAAAAAAAGGAGGAGGTTCTCAATTCAACCCGTATGTTTTTTTTTTTTTTTTTTTCTATGTTTGTTACGCGATAACTCCGCCAATTATGAACCGATTTGAACAAATCTTTTTTCGGCGTATAGGTAATACCTCAAGGGTGGTCCCATTGACACCAGGTCAGGATCTGATGATGGGATCCTGGAGAAATCGAGAGAAATCTTCAAATATTATAGGCAGACCTACAGTGATTTTTGTGTTTTTCATAATAACTCGTGCAAATGCACATAGCATAATATTGTGATGCGGAACTGCTGATGAAGACCACATATGGCCACCAGATCTGCTCAATACTAGGTACAAATACAATGCGTGGCTGACGGGCAGGCAACGCATAGCCTAAACCGGTGGACCTAGAGCCATGAAACTTTGTACAGGGGTTCCTTAGTTGCGTGGGGTAGCACTGATATAGGATTTGACAAAATTAATTCCCCAGGGGGGGGGGGGGATAAGGGGTTACAGTTAGTATTAAACTCAATCTAATCAAATAGGGTTTGTGGAAGTCGGTTTTTTCTAAAGTTTACTTTTTGTTTCAATTATCACTTGTCCATACCAATCAGCTGACCAACCCACGCCAAAATGTACTGGTAAGTGAAAAACTACTCTTCACTCTATCTCACTCCCACAAGCGGGACAGACAGGGACATATACATGTCAGGATTGCATTCTCTCAGCGGCCAGAATATGCTAACTTTTGTTTTCAACCGACTTCAAAAAAAGGAGGAGGTTCTCAATTCGACCCGTATGTTTTTTTTTTCTATGTTTGTTACGCGATAACTCCGCCAATTATGAACCGATTTGAACAAATCTTTTTTCGGCGTATAGGTAATACCTCAAGGGTGGTCCCATTGACACCAGGTCAGGATCTGATGATGGGATCCTGGAGAAATCGAGAGAACTCTTCAAATATTATAGGCAGACCTATAGTGATTTTTGTGTTTTTCATAATAACTCGTGCAAATGCACATAGCATAATATTGTGATGCGGAACTGCTGATGAAGACCACATATGGCCACCAGATCTGCTCAATACTAGGTACAAATACAATGCGTGGCTGACGGGCAGGCAACGCATAGCCTAAACCGGTGGACCTAGAGCCATGAAACTTTGTACAGGGGTTCCTTAGTCGCGTGGGGTAGCACTGATATAGGATTTGACAAAATTAATTCCCCAAGGGGGGGGGATAAGGGGTTACAGTTAGTATTAAACTCAATCTAATCAAATAGGGTTTGTGGAAGTCGGTTTTTTCTAAAGTTTACTTTTTGTTTCAATTATTTAACCGACTTCTCAAAGGAGGAGGTTTACAATTCGTCCGGATGTTTTTTTTTTATGTATGTGCCCCGATACCGTCTAGACGGATGGACCGATTTGGAAATTATTATTTTTTGTTTGAAAGGGTTTACCTTCCCATTGGTCCCATTGACACCAGGTCAGGGTCGGATGATGGGATCCTGGAGAAATCGAGGGAACTCTTCAAATATTATAGGCAGACCTATATTGATTTTTGTGTTTTAAGTAATAACTCGTGCATTTACTCACAGTAAGCATAATATTGTGATGCGGAACTGCTGATGAAGACCACCAGAACTGCTCAATACTAGGTACAAATACAATGCGTGGCTGACGGGCAGGCAACGCATAGCCTAAACCGATGGACCTAGAGCCATGAAACTTTGTTCAGTGGTTCCTTAGTAGCGTGGGGTAGCACTGAGATGGGATTTGACAAAATTAATTCCCCAAGGGGGGGGGGGGGATAAGGGTTACAGTTTGTGGTTTCTGGAAGTCGGTTTTTTCTAAAGTTTACTTTTTGTTTCAATTATACCAAAAACTCCGGACTGTCTTATACCGGGAGTTGGCAAATGCTTTTGTTTGTTTTTCAAAGGTTTTAAGCTTTATTACCAAGTCTGGAAGGAAAATGCACTAAACTAAAAAGACAACTAAACGCCTCTAAACGTCATAATGACGTCATTTTAGTTGATATCAACAACTAAGATGACGTCATTATGACGTTTAGAGGGCTTAGTGGCCTTTTTAGTTTAGCGCTTTTTCCTCCCAAATCGCTCAGAATGTTGAAAATCGCGGGCCATCGATTCGAGGCTAGACGCTTGAGTATTAAATTAAGTTATATATGTAAGCAAGTAAAGTAAAACAATCTGTCCTATCTCGCCTAGGTTTGCTGGAAGAAATCTCTTTTTAGAGATAAGCTCGCCTTTGCCTATTTACCTTTGTTTTAAGACTATGTATCACATTGTTTTCCGTGCAATAAAGAAATTATGTTATTATGTTATGTAAAACCTCACCAAAAGTGCGTATCTCTTCCAACCCTGCACTATATCTGCTGAGGAGCGTGAAGGCCGCGCCGGCGTGAGGGTTGTCCAGTAAACACATCATTCTGTTGAAGACTGCTTGCCATTCGTCGCCATCTGTTGGATTAATTATTGAAATGAATGATTTAGTGTCCATTCCATAATCTCAATTATTGTATTATTATATTTATAATATAGGTAATTGATAATAACAATATGAACGATAACGACAACATGGTTTGCTGGAAGAAATCTCTTATTAGAGATAAGCTCGCCTTTGTACGTATTTTTCTATGTTAAGCTATTTTTGAAGGCCCAGAAGGAGATGGCGGGACGACCTGGACACGTTCGAACCTGAGTGGGTCAATCTAGCTCTGACTAGAGATGTGTGGGCTCGACATGGGGAGGCCTTTGCCCAGCAGTGGGACACATTACAGGCTACGTAAAAAAAAAAAAACTATTTTTACTGTCATGTGAGTACAATAAAGAAATTACGAGTTACGATAACTAGTAGAGCCTTCCTCATAATTGAGAAAAATATGTACATATTGAAATACGAGGCTATAACTTTGTATGGAGTTTGACACGTTCTAGGTCCAATAGCTAGACGGGGAGTTAACACTAAACTCGAAAATTTTGGCAACCCCATAATTTATATTATTTACTAGCTGACCCGGCAGACTTCGTACTGCCTCAATTTAATATGAACTTTATTGAATAGCAATAAAGTTCAAATTGACTCTAGAAAACGTTTGTATGGGAAATAGAAAAGGGCTGTTTTTAGGGTTTTCCCGGAAATTATTCGATTTTTTCTCGCCTTTTAAACCTTCCCTAGACCTCCACGAACATTTCAAGACTAAGATAAGATAAATCCGTTCAGCCGTTCTCGAGTTTTAGTGAGACTAACGAACAGCAATTCATTTTTATATATATAGATATTATTATTATGAGCCTGTAATATCCCACTGCTGGGCAAAGGCCTCTCTCCCCCTCTTCCACTCTATTCGATCCTGGGCGGTCTCCTTCCACTCTTTATCCCATAGACCCGACTCATCACTCCATAATTTATATGCAATTGTCAAAATTTATGCTTATCTGACTGTCTATCTAGTCGACCATAATGATAACGTCCAAAATAGCACCATCTTCCTATTCGTAATTTATTTATTGTTCTAAAATTACTGAGGCTGGATTTCACCAACAATAAGTTATACGAGAATAACTATCCCGGGGATTTTACTTAACTTAACTTAATACTTTGCACAGAAAAACATATTACAGACAAATAATATTGACAAAAAAACATGTACAAAGGCGAGATTATCTCTAAAACTTGTATGACAAATGACAGTTCAAAATGAGGCTGATCTAGATTTCACTGGTGTCTATGAAAAAGTAGAAGATACTCTCGAATAAAAGTTACTCTTTCGTTCGTAAAATCCAGCCTTAAACAGATAGCGATAATTATTCCTATTTTGCTAATAATACGTACCATTTTCGCTCAAGCATTTCGCCAACCCCTCACAATACTGCATCAGAGCATGCGCCGGATCACAAATCAGTTCCAAACACCTTCTGTATCGGTTGTCGCAGTTTGTGCTCAGTTTGTCGTGTATGTAAGTGTATTTGAGAAGAGTGTTTGTCGGGAACAAGTGCTTGAGACGACGCAACTCGTCGAGAATGAATTCGTTGAGTTCGAGGGAGTTCAACTGGAAAATAATATAAAAAAGAATGTGCACGAAAAATCAATCAAAATAGGTCCATGATTTCATGGAAGGATAAAAAGAGCAAAATGAGATGGAATGCTGGCTAATCCTTATTTCTAGGAAGACGCCTGTAAAGCTGGACGTACATTAACCGACACGCAATGGATTTTGATTGTTGTCTATGAATACCTATAGTCCAGCTAGTAGCAGACAAAGTAGCAGGCCGACTGCTACTTTGTCTACGTAGTGATACTTTTTTATCAAATTAAGAAAAAATACCAGTTCATTCAATAATAATTTATAATATTAAATAAAAAAAAAGTATTAAAAAAAAAAGAAAGAAAATATTCAAGTTTTGTGCCCTATGAACTTCTCTTGTGGTTTCTAGGGTTCCGTACCCGAAGGGTGCCAAACGGGACCCTATTTCTAAGCGTCAGCTGTCCGTCCGTCCGTCCGTCAGCGGGTCCTAGAGCACGAACCGTAATAGTTGAAATTTTCACAGAATGTGTATATCTGTTGCCGCTACACCAACAAATACTGAAATACACGAAATATTGAAAAAATAAAGGTGTCGTCACACAAGAAACGCATTTTTTTATTATTTTTGGTATAATGATGGTGCGGAACCGTCCGTGTGAGAGTCCGACTCGCACTTGGCTGATTATTTAAGGTTGTAACCTTACTGATTTAATGCCGAGAATCTCACAGGATTGTCATTTGTTTCTAATGCTGAAATTGCAGTTTCGTGTAGCCCAGGGTTACGTTTTGACACCTCCCAAATCACCCCATTAAATATTTAATTGAAATGATTTTAACTATACACACCTCTTCTAGTATATCCCCAGCCAGTTGGTCAGTCAACTCCGTGCCAGAGTACTGAGCCAGTCGATTCAGCAGCACACACACAAACGGGTCGATGTGTGCGCTCTGTGACGTCACTCCTGACGACCTATGCAGGCACGCGGTCATTGCAGACAGCGTCGCATTTTGATTGGATACGTCTGAAAAGTAAATAAATAAATAAAATAAAATAATTTATTTCCGGACATATACAGGGTGTAACAGAAAGGTGTAGTCATATTTTAGGGGGTTGTTAGGGAGACCATTCTGAGCAACTTTCACTATGAAACCGATTTGATCAGAGCAACTTTATTTTTTATTGCCCCATACGTTTTGGTCCAGGTCGGTCAGCTGATTTGTATAGAGAAGTGAAAATTAAAGTTGCTCTGATCAAATCGTATTTATAGTGAAAGTTGCTCAGAATGATGTCCCTAGCAACCCCCTAAAATATGACTACACCTTTCTGTTACACCCTGTAGCCCAATATGACACACACGTAAATACAGACAGCTACAGATAGACCAAGACAACCCCTCTTTTTTGTGGCGAGTTAAAACACATCTACATGACTGCCGCGGTCTGTAATGGCGGCGCTGCTGGTGGCCGAAAGCGCAGCTCAAGGCCTATACAGCGCGGTCAGCGATTCAGCCTTTGATGGCCACGCTCTGATGGCTTCGAGCTTAGCTTAGCTACGCTTGGTCTTTAAGACGGCGCCCTAGGTAAAAACAGCCTTTAGCAAAACACAAATCGCTCGGAATGACGAGTATTATTGCTGTACGTTTTTTCACTAGCTTGTTTATCACGAGTGTCAGCGTGATTTTGCTTTCCCATAAACGTTATTTTATTAATTCTGCTCGATAGAAGTCTCCTGAAGTTACCAGAAAATCTGTCTGTCACAATGTTTTATTTTACAATTTCGCACCGCATCTGAATTTATTTTCTTGTTATTTATCTACTCATTATAAAAATGGCACAGTATATTCCTCAGTTAGTTCATTCGGCTTTAACCTTTTTTTATTTAATTTCCTCTAAAAATAAGTTAAGGTTGAAATTCTAAGTTCTGATTGCCTAGGGCCCGCCCTTAAGCTTGTTCACCATTGCAGCCTTTGCTGTCCGCGCTATAAATGCCTAAGGCTGCAATGCTGACAGCGCTGTGAAGGCCTTGAGCGCTTCCGGCCACCAACAGTGCGGCCAGCCACGCAGTCATTACAGCCCCCCCGATTCTCGCGCTATCGAGATCATCTCACCAGTCGAGATATCGGTTTTGAGACCGCCTAAATCCGTCAAAAACGATCTCGATTTATATTTATTTCGTTCGAAAACGGATCGAGATATCTCGGTTGGTCGAAAGGCTAGTCGTAAGAATAGCGTTTTCTTGTTTTTTGATAGAGATTTCGGTTCCTCAATATCGATATTTCTACCATGGACATGATCTCGCTAGCGCCAGAATTGCCCCCCAGTTCAATATGACATTTATGTCATGAGAACCGAGATATTTCATTAGCTTACCATGTTCGTCCCAGTGCTCGTCGTAATGGCAGACTGCAGTCTCCAGAATGGATCGAGTATTCTGCTGATTTTGTTTCGAGTATATCCGTTCCGTCCTGTGTCCGTCTGTTACGTTCAGAACTATCTCAATACTCTCGTCTGTGAGGCCTGTAAAGCAACAATTAATGATAGTTGAATGCACCGTCTCCGTCCAAAGTACGAGGCCCGCGATTCTCAATACACCCACGTCGTAATAAAGTTCAAGCCTATGAAAAATAACCGGCCAAGTGCGAGAAGGACTCGCGCACCAAGGGTTCCGATCACACTTGCGAGAGCGTAACACGTGTAATTAGGTTTCCACATACAAAACTAAAGTGTGATGTCATCCATGTAAACCAAATTGAATATTTTTTTAGAAAGACAGAAATTTGCAGTTTTCAAATTTTTCCCTTTACTTGTGCTATAAGACCTTGCTTCGTGCCAAATTTCATGATACTAGGTCAACGGGAAGTACCCTCTAGGTTTTGATTCCCTTGCGAATATCAAGCAATTTCAGCAAAATTGAGACATATGCGGTATCTTTTGATTGCGTTGATCTATAAGTTTAATTTTTTCACAACTCTAAGAGATCAAAGACTTGAGTAATCGATATTAATTTCAACTTTATACCTCCATGCGTTTCTGAGAAAAAGTCTTAACTGACGGTGAGACAGACAGACAGAAATTTACAGTTTTCAGATTTTTCCTTTTACTTGTGCTATAAGACCTTCCTTCATTCCAAACTTCATGACCCTAGGCCAGCCGGAAGTACCCCATAGGTTTTGATTCCCTTGCGAGTTTCACGCGAGTTCATACAAAATCTGCAAAATTATGACATAATATCGCAGTATCTTTTGATTGCGTGGACCTAGAAGTTTAATTTTTTCACAGCTCCAAGGGACCATAGACCTGAGTAATCGATATTAATTTCAACATGATACCACGACGCGTTTCTGAGAAAAGGGGTCGTGACAGACGGACAGACAGACAGACGGACAACAAAGTGATCCTATAAGGGTTCACTTTTTTTCCTTTTAAGGATCGGAACGCTAAAAACAGAAAAAAGTAATTGGGTCTTTTGTGTACGTTGGACGAGAAAGTAGCGTACTCAAAAGTGTAACGTCCACGAAATACCATGATCTGTTGTTCTGTTTTTTCATAGGTCTTGAACTTTATCTCGATGTGAGTAGATTTAAAATCGCAGGCCGTGGAGTTGCGACGGGCGAGCTAGTAGGTATTTGTGTTCTGCAGCGACCCGCCGCGGCTTCGCACGGCTGCAAGCACGCTGCACTATATTATGCATGTATTATACATATAAACCTTCCTCTTGAATCACTCTGTCTATTAAAAAAAACCGCATCAAAATCCGTTGCGTAGTGTTAAAGATCTAAAGGCCTCTACAAACTGCGCCCGGCCGGCGCGGCAGCCGAAACGACCTTTGCCGGCGGCACGAGGGCGGCATTTTGCGGCCTGTAGTCACTACGTCATGAAAGCCGGCGGGCGACTGAACGGCGCGCGAGCGAACAGTGCCTGCCGCCGGCACGCCCCGCCGGGCAGCGCGCGCGGGCGCAAGCGGCACAACCCGCCGGCATCACAGAACCAGGCCGGCGGCCTAACCCGGCGGGCGATGCCGGCGCGGCCGACGGGCGCAGTTCGTAGAGGCATTAAGCATTCATAGGGACAGACAGCGGCAAGCGACTTTGTTTTATATTATGTAGTGATGTGTTGTAACTGTAAATATTGCATATTTTGTCAATTGTCACTTACTGTTCAAATCGCGGTGAAGAAGTAATTTAACTTTGTTCATAGCGACAACGTCGTCTGGGCTTGCTCGGTCGCGGAACTGAATTGCGTCGACGTCTGGAAAAAGTATAACGAATGAACGACTAAGTGAATGAATGATTGATTGAATGCTTTCATTCATACGAGAAACAGTGAGATCCTGTCTCTTTTTACAAATTATACCATAATTAAGGGGTGGCAGATAAATAAAATGTATCTTAAGTACAGTAAATAGACGTTCTGATCTGACGGTGATGGAAAATCTCACGAGGAAACCTTCATCACCTCATCGCTGCGGCGACTGGCTAGCCCCCTGTCACACAAATGGATAACTGAAGCCACCCCGATGGGAAAAGGCAGGACGTTAAATAGCTATGTACATATTATTAACCGACTTCAAAAAAGGAGGGGGTTATCAAATCGGTTGTGTTATTATAAAAAAAAAATGTGTGTTACCTCGAAATTGGTATTATTTGTTAACCGATTTCAAAAATTCTTTTTTTATATGATAGAGAGGACCTTCAGGTTGGTCCCATTTTTTGAAAATCAGGAATCGGTCCTGTATTTAGGTTTCTACATAGATAATTGAAACAAAAAGTAAACTTTAGAAAAAACCGACTTCCACAAACCCTATTTGATTAGATTGAGTTTAATACTAACTGTAACCCCTTATCCCCCCCCCCCTTGGGGAATTAATTTTGTCAAATCAGTGCTACCCCACGCGACTAAGGAACCCCTGTACAAAGTTTCATGGCTCTAGGTCCACCGGTTTAGGCTATGCGTTGCCTGCCCGTCAGCCACGCATTGTATTTGTACCTAGTATTGAGCAGATCTGGTGGCCATATGTGGTCTTCATCAGCAGTTCCGCATCACAATATTATGCTATGTGCAGTTGCACGAGTTATTATGAAAAACACAAAAATCACTATAGGTCTGCCTATAATATTTGAAGAGTTCCCTCGATTGTTCCAGGATCCCATCATCAGATCCTGACCTGGTGTCAATGGGACCACCCTTGAGGTATTACCTATACGTCGAAAAAATATTTGTTCAAATCGGTTCATAATTGGCGGAGTTATCGCGTAACAAACATAGAAAAAAAAAAACATACGGGTCGAATTGAGAACCTCCTCCTTTTTTTGAAGTCGGTTGAAAATACTGTCATCCAGGTATCCAAAATTAAATATTTTTACCTTTCTGTGACTATGTGGTGCAGACGAATTCTGGCTGTAAGGACCGATTTCGTTTATTTTGTGTAATATTGTGAACTGTTAGACATCATTCGCATCCCACGCGGACAGGACTATCCCCCGGTTTCTGAGACGCTGATCATACGTCACGATTAGCTAACAGAGCTATTAACTGATTTCCGCCAATCGTGTGCCGCCTTTTTGAATTAACCACCGATTCGTAAATCGTGACCTGTGATCAGCTCAGAAACTGGGGGTAAGTAAGATCAAGAAGTCGATTTTTTTAAGTTTTTATCTCGGTGAATTATTTGTTATTATATTCTCACCAGCTTTCTTGAGTGCCTTGCTCAGCATATCCGTGCAGTTTCGGCGCATGCCCAGCGCCCGGAGCGCCATTGCCTGCTGACGCAGCCACGGCCACACCTCACTCTCGTTTAGATCACTGCAAATACACACAACAACTTAATACTCATTGGAACAGTACGCAGTGTTCCGGATTTCATCAATGTCGGTGCAGTGCTGCATGGATGTTTTGGCACTTAGATGACACTGACAAGGGGCGCCACTGCAACATTGATCGATTGAATGATTGGATTGATTGCGTTAGTTCCGACCCTTGGCCACGTGCCAAAACATCCATATAGCACTGTACAACACACTGTACTATACAAGCATGCACGAATATTTTCAGAACACTGCATAGATTGTAACCATTTACGGCAGATCCCAATAGTCTATCTCTATCCGTGATCTGCAGATTAAGCGTTACATTTGACAGTTGCGCTATGGGATTTATGTCAAAATTGACACTAGCAGTCTCAAATCTGCAGATTATGGATCGAAGATAGGTTATTAATTTCGGCCGTTAATGGTACTCCAGGTCTTTGAGTAAATAACCCAATCAATCCATGTTTTGTTAAGTGACTGTTTGTTACCTGAATAAAATAAAATAATAATTGAAACAAAAAGTAAACTTTAGAAAAAACCGACTTCCACAAACCCTATTTGATTAGATTGAGTTTAATACTAACTGTAACCCCTTATCCCCCCCCCCCTTGGGGAATTAATTTTGTCAAATCCTATGTCAGTGCTACCCCACGCTACTAAGGAACCCCTGTACAAAGTTTCATGGCTCTAGGTCCACCGGTTTAGGCTATGCGTTGCTTGCCCGTCAGCCACGCATTGTATTTGTATATGTGGTCTTCATCAGCAGTTCCGCATCACAATATTATGCTATGTGCATTTGCACGAGTTATTATGAAAAACACAAAAATCACTATAGGTCTGCCTATAATATTTGAAGAGTTCTCTCGATTTCTCCAGGATCCCATCATCAGATCCTGACCTGGTGTCAATGGGACCACCCTTGAGGTATTACCTATACGCCGAAAAAAGATTTGTTCAAATCGGTTCATAATTGGCGGAGCAATCGCGTAACAAACATAGAAAAAAAAAAAAAAAACATACGGGTCGAATTGAGAACCTCCTCCTTTTTTTGAAGTCGGTTGAAAATACAACGGATTTTGATTGTTGTCTATGAATTCTTGAATCTGTCTTTACAGCTTCCAGCAATCTTTTGGTTGGCGGTGACAGGTGTAACGAACGCTTGATGACCAATGGGGAATGAAAGGTCTGTGTTGATGACAGGCTCGTTGCATTAGGTTGCGTAGAGCTGACGCCCCCCTGTAAACGTCACTAACGCGCCAAAAGATCGTCGGCAGTCGCTACAGCTGGCTGTGCGATGCATTTAGTTACTATACTCTGGCCGCTGAGAGAATGCGATCCTGACACATGTCTATGTCCCTGTCTGTCCCGCGCTACTTTTCACTCTATCTCACTCCCGCAAAGGGGATTGCATCCCAAACAGACATTTGTCAGGATCGCATTCTCTCAGCGGCCAGAGTATAGTAACTAAATGCCAAAAGTTTCGTTGATTTTTGACGTGTTTTTAGGGTTCCGTACCCGAAGGGTGCCAAACGGAACCCTATTACTGAGACTTCGCTGTCCGTCTGTCTGTCTGTCACCAGGCTGTATCTCATGAACCGTGGTAGCTAGACAGTTGAAATTTTCACAGATGATGTATTTCTGTTGCCGCTATAACAACAAATAACCATGGCGCCACCATCTATCGCAACTGAACAGCATACGCTACAAAAACTGACAGCGAAGTGACGTTTTCAAAGTGGCGTCAGTAGTTTCCAGTTTGGCCGTTCTACAGATAACTTGGTGGCTTGGCTCTGAACATACTCACTGTTGGTTCCGCTCAACACACTGCAACACTAGCTCCGGTAACTCGTGCTGGCTCGCTCTCTCGCACCACGCCAGCTCGTGGGTGCGAGCGAGACCGCTGTATACCGACTGTAGGTGCTCGCTTTCCTCTTCGACCGCTAGCTCTGACAGGAATGCGGATCTGTTGGCAACAAATATTGTTACAAATTCGGGGGAAATTAACAATAACTAGAAACTTAAACATATAAACCACCACCGATACAATAATAATGTCTCAACCGAGGGGCACGGGCCTTGACTCGGATACGAGTAACATTGAGTTATAAGCCCTAGTTAGAGCTTCTGACACAGCTTTACGGCTACGTCGACGACACAATAAATGACATAGCAAGATGTCTGTTTTTTCTATGTGTGTATTGTGTAAGATCTGTTGGTAAACCATAATAAATAAATAAATAAATAAATAAATAAAACACCTAAGTCTAAAAGGGCATGTAATTTTCTGGTATAACCTTTAGTATAGCGTGGCTATAGTATGTCAAAGACTATAATTTCTGCAGCCAGCGCCGAAACTTAGGTATCGATCGATAGCGCAAATTAAATGTGTGTGTGTTCTAATCTTAATGTTGTAATGTTTGTCTGTGCTGCTGTTTTGTGTATTAATAAATAAACTAGTGGCTCTGTGAGCTGTAGACCTCGCGAGTATGTCGGTGGGAAAGCTGAACTGCTAACACACATAAAAAAAATAACCCAAATAATTTTCTTTCAATAACACATACAAACTTATGAATGTACCTGGTTACGTACATGCAGTATGAAAGTAGCCGCACCAATAACTTTGTAAACTACATTTCGCGATCTTTAATACAACCTATTGACTTTTTACTAAAATTATATAGTTTGTTTCACTCTCAGGTCTTTACGAATCCAACGACACCTCATTTGTTAATATCCATCGAGCCGTTTGGGTTGTAGCGATTTTTTTACATTTTAAAACCCCATATCTCCGCCATTTTGAAAAAAATCTAAAAACTGGCTCGAGTAAAAAATTCTATTTATTTTTCCAACCTGCTCACAAAATTTCACGAGAATCGGTTCATAAATGCGACCTGTAGAGGAGAACAACCGGACATACGAAAGCATTTTTGCCCAAACCTGAAACGGAGACGCTTCGCTCGCTTCGCTCGCTCGGTCAATAAATAAGTAATTACGAATTCCCTAAACAAAATACTTTGCAAGAACCCCGAGTTCTGAAACCCCACTATCAGCCGGCAATGAGGTATATTATCCGGGTGAAGACGCTCCTCGGTAGGGACATAAATGGACAACATTTATATCTTGAGCTCCGTGGGTCTAGTCCAGTGGGTTTCACGGGCTGAAAGAGGGCACGATTGTTTCTCTGCCACCCCGTATGGGAAAAGTTGTGACGCTACGCTATTGTTACCTGGTCATGAGCCTGGCGGCCCACTCGGCCGGACACTCGCCCGGGCCCATGTCTCGCGGTAACCTCTGTATGTCCACTTCACACACCAGCGACTGCCATTCTATCGCCTCTGTGATCTGGAAAAGTTCAGGTTGAAAATGGCAGTAGATTTTTGCGCGGACGTTTGAGTAAGTAGTGGGTATACAGGGTGTAACAGAAAGGGCTGTACAAGCCGAAAGAGGGAGGGACATCATTCTGAACATCTTTCACTATGGGACCGACTTGATAAGAGCAGTCGCCGCCATCTTGGACAGCCAGCCGGACGGGGCTAGACGGATATGGGTGTTGTTCTAGTGGGTTCTATTTTTTTTATTTTTTATTTACGTAGCCTATAATGTGTCCCACTGCTGGGCAAAGGCCTCCCCATTTGGAGCCCACACATCTCTAGTCAGAGCTAGATTGACCCACTCTGGTTCGAACGTGTCCAGGTCGTCCCGCCATCTCCTTCTGGGCCTTCCTCGACGCCGGTGTCCGTCTATAGGCACCCATTCAGTAGCTATCCTCGCCCACCTGTCTGGGTGCAACTAAGTAATATGTATGATTTTATGGTCAATAAAAAATTTGAACTTGAACTTGAACTTACAGCGGAGACATTGAACGCGCGTCGCGGCCACGTGTCGAGCTCTCTCAGCCAGGAGTAGTGCGAGCTGCCTCGGTCGCGTACAGTCGCCGCCATCTTGGACAGCCAGCCGGACGGGGCTAGAAGGAATGGGTGTTGGTCTAGTCAGCGACTTTAATTACAGAGTAGGTTATAACAAGATAACACACAGAGACCACTAGACAACAAAACGGACCACAAACTTTAGGTTAAACCAACAAGTAATTTAAAAGCAAGTTCGTATTCGCCATACACATTAGGGCCCATAAACGAAGATGGCAGAGGTCGCTGTTGTCGGATACGACGAAGAAGACATCTTATTACATGAGCGTAGTTTGTTCTAGAACATACCCTCATACGCATCGAGGGCGGTTCTGAACCGATCGCGGTCGGTCCACACCGGCGGCAGGCCCCGCGCGGCGCGTCTGCGCTGCTGTGACGTCAGCGACTCCCAGTTTGTTCTAGAACATACCCTCATACGCATCGAGGGCGGTTCTGAACCGGTCGCGGTCGGTCCACACCGGCGGCAGGCCCCGCGCGACGCGTCTGCGCTGCTGTGACGTCAGCGACTCCCAGTTTGTTCTAGAACATACCCTCATACGCATCGAGGGCGGTTCTGAACCGGTCGCGGTCGGTCCACACCGGCGGCAGGCCCCGCGCGGCGCGTCTGCGCTGCTGTGACGTCAGCGAGTCCCAGTTTGTAAACGTTCTAGAACATACCCTCATACGCATCGAGGGCGGTTCTGAACCGGTCGCGGTCGGTCCACACCGGCGGCAGGCCCCGCGCGGCGCGTCTGCGCTGCTGTGACGTCAGCGAGTCCCAGTTTGTAAACGTTCTAGAACATACCCTCATACGCATCGAGGGCGGTTCTGAACCGGTCGCGGTCGGTCCACACCGGCGGCAGGCCCCGCGCGGCGCGTCTGCGCTGCTGTGACGTCAGCGAGTCCCAGTTTGACAGCTTGCCGAACGCCGAGGTGAGGTCTGGAGTGAGAATACGGTATTACACTAGGTAGATACCTAAAACGCTAAACGAGAATCATCGATATTAATCCATAAAAATGCAATGTAATTTTTATAATTAAATTTTCGTTTGATTAATGCACCATTCGCCATTTTGATTCCGACTTGATGTCACTCCAATAACGAAAATCGACGACGACGTAAATTAGTACTTGGTCTTTCTTTGCAGTCGTCGTGTGTTTACTAACGGAGTGACGTCACGAGCGAAACATCATGGCGGCTAGCGTATCCGTACAATGCAATATCGTAAATTAATTAATGATTTTAAGGCATTTATTGGTTTCACAAAATTTCAATAAAATTTGTACTCATTTATCACGGCCTCAATTTTTTTTCTAAAAAGTTTCCACAAACGCAATAATACCCTATTGATAATAAAGAAGTGACATGACTACGCCATACTGATGTCCCGCCGGATTCTGCACTAAAAATAAGTTAAGGATGAAATTGTAAGTTCTGATTGCCTAGGGTCCGCCCTTAATGTTTTGTTTTAAGGTGCTCCTAAACGGGCGCCATATTTTCACTGCAATATGTGGCCGGCAAAAAATGGTGTCTTTTTCTAACATGTGAGTAAGAGAGGGACACCAATAGTTGCCGGCCACATATTGCAGCAAAACCTGGCCCGTTTAGGAGCACCATTAGGCAATTCAGTATAATTCTTACCTTTCATTGAAAATTCCAATGACTCGTCTTTCATTTCTTCATCAAGCTCACTATCAGTGTTTGTTCTGAAATGCAAATACCAGTCAGCAACGGTCCGAATGAATAAACCGAACCACTCTCATCGAAACTGGGTTTTTTCTCTCTCTTTTTAGAGATAAGCTCGCCTTTGTACACTATTTTGTTTACTTTTTGTGTTTTTAATTAATACGGTATTCAAAGATTGATTCAAAGATTATTTATTTTAATAAAAAGTATGGTACATTTTTGTGGTTTGTACATTGCTGTCAAACCACAAGTGGTTTGTCTCAGTTGCACATATCAAAACGTAAAAAATAGTACAGTCGGTGTTAACAAGTTAATACAAGTAATTTCTTATTAAGAAATAGGTGAGAATAGTTTTAAGTAAAGTAGGTATTATATATACATATATTGTGCTCGTAAATAAGGTGATCTAATCGTGTGATTGATTGATTATTGCCCCTGTAAGAATAAATCTAAGAATGCATGTCCGAGGTAGATAACCAAAACACTAAACGAGAATCGTCGATATTAATACATAAAAATGTAATGTAAATTAGTAGGTAGGTACCATTATATGTATGTATATAATATATATATTTATGTAGGTCTATGCATATATGTATTGTTTTTTAAAGTTTATATAAGTAAGTACTGTATTTTATATTTATGCTGTAATTTTTGTGTTGTTATGTAGTTTTATTGCGCACTAGGACTGTCCTCATGCATCCACATTCCTGTCCTGCCTAGGTTTGCTGGTAGAAATCTCTCTTTAGAGATAAGCTCGCCTTTGCGTATAATATTTCTTGTTAATGTATTTTTAAAAGTTTCTGTGCAATAAAGAGATTGCTGGAAGAGATCTCTTATTAGAGATAAGCTCGCCTTTGTACATGTTTTTTCTAATATTAAGTGTCTGTATTATGTTTTCTGTGCAATAAAGTATAAAGTATAAAGAAAGTAAATTTTATGATTCAATTTGTAAAGTCGTGTCTTCTACTCAGTTCGTTATTAGACTAAAACACAATTCGCCATTTTGATTCCGACTTGACGTCACTCCGATAGTAACCATCGACGTATTTTAGTACTTGGTCTTTGCAGTCGTCGTGTGTTTACTAAAAGAGTGACGTCACGAGCGAAACAACATGGCGGCTAGCGTTTCCGCGCGACAATGCACTATGGTAAATTAATTAATGATTTTAAGGCATTTATCGGCTTCTGAAAATTTCAATAAAATGACAACACATTTACCACGGCCTCAATTTTTTTTCCAAAAAGTTTTCACAATTGTAATAATACTGTATTGTGTGCAATAAATAATATGAAAATTAATTAAGATTTGAGAGGCCGTTAAACCTGAGTAGCACTCACCCGAGCACAAACTGTTCGTCTCCATCTCTCAGTAGCACTTCTTCATACAGAAGTCTTACTATTGATTCGCCTTCTGTTCCAATCGTTGCTGATTTTAGCTTCTCTATGGATTGTTTGAAGCTGAAAAAAAGGGGGTCCCTTAGTTGTCTAGCTAACATTTAAGCTTAAGTGAAACAACTGCTACGTAGCCCCCGAAAAGAAAAAACTGTCCCCTAATGGATAGGGATCGTTGGCGGAATCAGCCATTAGCAAGTTTAAAATATGTCATGGCCTGAAAAATACAATGTTAAGTCTAAGGAAATACACCGAAGAGAGACGCACTGACTCAGTCCATCGCCCCTCTTTGGATTTCTGTGCGCTGAGATGGTAAAGCCTCCCTAGCTTTACACGTAACATATACCTACCATAGAGTAACTTATATTTAGGGTATCAATGTATATGTCGGCGGCCGATCGTAGAATCGGGCACATCATGATGTGCCGTCATGTGCCCGGCCATTTCATGATATGCCCAAGCAATTACTGGGCACATCATGATGTGGCGAGTTTTACGAAAACATGTCTTTTTAAAAGCATTTTTATTGAACACTACGTGATGTTTTTTGTGTAATACATGTCAAACGAACACGAAGACTATTCGGTGGCTTAGCTGGGCTCGCCCCCTTTAGTCTTCACCTAGGCTACCGCAGTGTTTGCCTTAAGAGATTTTATCGTTTCATGATGTTTTAACGTTTGGGCATATCATGAAATGGCGGGGCACATGACGGCACATCATGATGTGCCCGATTCTACGATCGGCCGCCGACATATACACTCACTCACCCCTGTATTTCACAGCACTGATCGACACACAACCTGCACGTCACCACCAGCACCACGGTTAGCTCGGACAGGCGCGCTCTCTCGACGACTGTACTCAGCTGCTGGGCTAGCGCCGCACTCAGCTCGGGTGTACCGCGGAGCAGGCACTTTAGCACTGAGGTGTACAGTGCGGTGGCTGCTGAGGCGTTGCTCTGAAATGACCATAACATTTACATTTACGGAAGTTCTAACGGTGATGGATGACACCGTGGGGTCCTCATGATCATGACTTCATAGCTGCGGCGCTGGGCTCACACAAAATGGAGCTTTGAATCACTGACTAAGAGTGAACACAGTTGTGCCTCTGCCACTCCGTACGGAAAAAGGCGTAATCCTACGTCATGGCACAGGGTCACAGATTACTAAATAGTTACTACGTAACAGATACTTCACTCAGTAGGAAATTTCCAATACCTACTGCTATAATAGCCTACTCCGTCGCGTCAGCAACCGCTGCATGCTAAAATGTGCCTAAATGCTCAAGCGTACAGTTGTGATCGCCTCGCACCGCGCGATCTCACACTAATCGCAGGGCTGCCTCGCATCGCAGATACTCGTACGATACGAACACAGTTCAAAACGTGCGTGCGCCTGGCTTGCGACAACCATACTGACTTGGTCAGCCGGGCCATAGCCAGGCTGCTCAAGAGCTCGGGCGGGCGGTAGGTAATTATAGCGCGCGAGTACATTCAGTGACGGAGGCCTGGCAGGGTGCTCGCTCATCCCATACACATTAGAATTAGTAACCCTTCGTAAAAAAGAGATGGCGTGAGGAGTAGGATTTGAACTTTAAACGCTATGGGTTCAGTTAACATAGAGACAGTTATATTCTGTGGGTCAAGCAGGAATATTTACCAGATCGAAAAAGTTTTCGAGTTCGGATGAAATAAACGACGCAAAAACAGCCTTTAGCAAAACACAAATCGCTCGGAATGACGAGTATTATTGCTGTATGTTTTTTCACTAGCTTGTTTATCACGAGTGTCAGCGTGATTTCGCTTTCCCATAAACGTAATTTTATTAATTTTGCTCGATAGAAGAGTCTCCTGAAGTTGCCAGAAAATCTGTCTGTCACAATGTTTTATTTTACAATTTCGCACCGCATCGGAATTGGTCTTCTTGTTATTTGTCTAATCATTGTAAAAATGGCACAGTATGTTCCTCAGTTAGACTTGCTTAGCTTGGCTCAAATCTTTTTTAATTTTTTTAATTAATTCACTCTAAGAACAAGTTATGAAATTCTAAGTTCTGGTTGCCCAGGGCCCGCCTTTAAGACATTGTACATAAGAGCCACTGACATTTCAATTCGAACACTTTTTCGATGCGTAGTTTTTCCTGCTACCCGCACTGTTCTGAGATCCGAGGGTTCGATACATAGGTAAGAAGAAAGAGAAAAGTAAAGAGAAGTAAAGAGTAAAAAGTTTCGTTGAATCAAGATTTTATTAAATTATCCTCTCCATCCTAGGTTTGCTGGAAGAGATCTCTTATTAGAGATAAGCTCGCCTTTGTACATGTTTTTTTCTAATATTAAGTTTCTGTATCATGTTTTCTGTGCAATAAAGTGTATAAAGTATGGGAGTGAAATGTTGTCGTTTCTAGATCCAAAACACTTCCAACGAAATAAAGTTTACCTGACAAAAGTTGAGGAACGACTCAAACAGTTCGTCCAGCGGAATTTGAACGTTGAGACCGGACGAGCCGGCAGCTGTGAACATGAAAGACGCATGCGTGAAGTAAATAACCCCAACGAGTGATATCGAGCCATTATCCACCACCCTGGCTCAGTGTAGGTTGTTGCAAGGGAGTCAAAAAACTTAAATAGATAGTTAAAACAGTTAAGTTCTACACAGTAAAATCCTTAACTGGCTTTATTCTAAGTTTACTTATAAGTTTATCGTAGATGAACGGCTGTGGATTTTTGTTAAATAAATAGACCATAACAGGACTGACAATACAAGACTTTAATACATACATATGCTCACGCCTTTGTCCCGGAAGAGGGTTGGGCAGACACTAAATGCCTCCACTTGCTACCATTCTGACCTACATCTCAATATTCCTCAACAAGACATCCTTTAGCACACACAATGGCAGACTTCGATAAATTAAACTGGCTAAAAGTGCCTCTGACACCCCGTATGGGAAAAGGCGTGACGCTATGTTATGTATTAATTAAATAAACAGTAAAATATCAAATTATAATTGAAACAAAAAGTAAACTTTAGAAAAAACCGACTTCCACAAACCTATTTGATTAGATTGAGTTTAATACAAACTGTAACCCCCTATTCCCCCCCCCCCCCCTTGGGGATTTAATTTTTACCTAGTATTGAGCAGTTCTGGTGGCCATGTGTGGTCTTCATCATCACATCACAATATTATGCTTACCATGTGCATTTGCACGAGTTAATATGAAAAACACAAAAATCACTATAGGTCTGCCTATAATATTTGAAGAGTTCCCTCGATTTCTCCAGGATCCCATCATCAGATCCTGACCTGGTGTCAATGGGACCAATGGGAAGGTAAACCCTTTCAAACAAAAAAAAATCCAAATCGGTCCATCCGTCTAGGCGTAATCGGTGTACATACATAAAAAAAATATCCGGACGAATTGTAAACCGTAAATTGTGAAGTCGGTTAAAAACAGTAATTTTGGATCTGTGCTGTAGACAGCTAAAGTATTTTACGCAAATGTTGTTATACACACTCGACTTCGCTTTGTTGTTCCGCCGCGCCGCTGTCAGAGTGAAAGGAGTCCGGAACGTGCCTTGGAACGTTCTGCTCATCGTGAGCAGCCTCGAAGGGCCTGATGTTGAAGCACTGAAATATTAACAAGATATATATTTTTTAAATAGCCTATAATGGTGTCCCACTGCTCGGCAAAGGCCTCACCGGTTCGAACCCACACGTCCCTAGCCGAAGCTTTGTCGGTCCATCCTTCCAAGATAAATTATTATGTATAATTTAAGAACCACAAAAACACCATCATTTTGGGAGTTCAGAAATGTCAAGCTCTTAAACTACCAACACTTATAGCAGGAGCTAAACCGGGCAGTTCTGCCTTTTCAATACTAAAGTGTGTATGAATTTGTATGAAAAATGCAGAACTGCCCGGTTTAGCTCCTGCTATAAGAGTTGGTAGTAACCAGGGATCGGATCGAAGGTGTGAATTTACCTAAAGTTTGTAGTCGGACATGACAGCGAAGTCTCAGTAATAGGGTCCCGTTTGGCACCCTTCGGGTACGGTACTTTAAAAAGTAAATTTTAGTCCACTCTGCTGGGTATTGAAGTGACTTGAACTTCAATGCCCAGCAGAGTGGACTAAGGTTGAAACTGAAGATGGACGAAACTCTATACCTATTAACTCTATGCTCTATGCTGTATAGTTTGGGCGGGAGATGGGCTTACCCAGTAATCTGCAGAGGCTCGTCCCTCAACAGAACCCTCCGCAAGCTGTCTCGTGTCGCGTGGAACAGGAGCGCCGTGAACACAGCGAGCGAGGTCGCGGCGGCGGCGGGGGGGCGGGCGGACAGTGACGTCAGAGGCAGGTGGAACAGGATGAGGAAGATCTCTGCGAATCTGGAACACAACCTCTGGTACTGATACGTCCAACGTCCACAAAAGACCGCGACCTTTTATTCTGTTTGAGTTCATAGGTTTTGAACTTATCTCGATGTGGGTCGGTTGGGCCGTGGACGCTGAACGTGCGAGCTAGTCGCACAGATACTATAATATTATACTAATACGG
Source organism: Argyresthia albistria (assembly GCA_963457715.1). Lineage (NCBI taxonomy): Eukaryota > Metazoa > Arthropoda > Insecta > Lepidoptera > Argyresthiidae > Argyresthia > Argyresthia albistria. The sequence continues at coordinate 2,914,796 of OY735282.1, forward strand.
ATAGACGACCTAGAGCAAAATATGACACCGGCGTAAGCTGAGATGCTACGGAAGCTTCTTTAGTTCGAGGCCATTATCGCTTGGTGCAGCACCATCGAAGAATTGCAAATACCACGATATGGCGCTAAGGTATACAGGATTTATTCTAAGACCACCACCTAGAAGTATGTTAACTGAAACCATGGCGTTTAAAGCACACCTCGGACACTCCATAGAACGCTCGTAAAATAATAACCTATTACTACTACATGATCAAATGATGTTTGTATACGTGCAAATGTGTGCGTAAATATTGCTAGGGCTGGTAGCGCGGCAAATGCAGCGATTTGCGTCGGGCGAACCGAAAGACGACGACCGACGGCGCGACCCGAACACAAGCGTACCTACCTACTTTTCAACTCGAAGTGCTTCGTTCGCGTTGTTGAATCGCACCAACAACGAATAGCACGAAATGAATACCTATAGTAAAGGTACTTAATTGATAATTATGTATTACGGAAGGTTTAGTACTAGGTATCTTAGAAAATAAAATATGAAAGAGAACCTTTAGAGAACCTCTCCTTTTTTGAAGTCGGTTTTAAATAAAATATTACGACACTGACTTATTATCAATTATCGTAGTCAGTAGCTAGTAATTACTACAAACATATAACTCTGTCTCTGTCTCGCACAAAGTCTGTCCTTGTGAGAGAGCGAGACACACACAGCAAACGCTGACCAAGTTACATTCCGGGAGTTAAGGTATTAGAATTTTTGTTTCTCAAAAGAACAACAATAGAGTTGCTGTTGCTTACCTTCTTTCATCAGTCGGGAACTGAAAGAATCTCCTGTCTTTGGTGTTTCTAGTTGACGACAGACACCCAAATAATGCACAAAACTTCACCATATTATATTGCCGGTTATTATTCACCGTATACGCGCGGTCACTCGTCAGGCGTTCAGCCGCGTCTATTGAACTTTCAACCAGTCCCTAGACGCCAGGGGTGGGGTGCGGTATCTGAATCAGCGCGGGGAAGGGAGTGGCCGTTCTGTACGGAGTACTATTATCTCTTCTGTGTTTAAAGTACAAATATCTCACGCCATCTCTTTTTTACGAAGGGTTACTAATTCTAATTTGTATGGGATGTGCACCCTGTGCTAGTAGTTAGAAAAATACTCAATGCATAACGGACGTTCTTGCGGTGATCGAAAATATCGTGAGGAAATATACATTACTCCATAGCTGCGGCGATGGGCTCGCCCCCCGTCACGCAAAATGGAGTATTGAATCACTGGCTGAAAGTGGGCACAGTTGTGCCGCCTCGTGTGGGAAATGGCGTGACGCTATGCTGTTTCGTTATTCAATACATGCAGAATAGTGCGCAGTTCTTTAGGATTATTATTTTTATTATTATTACGAGCCTGTAATGCCCCACTGCTGGGACATTTGTAGGATATTTTTATTAATATGGCTACGGCCCATGCCAATACACCTCGTAGGAGTGAGAAAGAATAATAAGTTATAACAATAAATTAGATTTAGGCGTAGCTCGGTGCCGTAACAACATCCTCGGATACATAAATAATAAATAAATACGAATAATAACAAAATCTCATATTTGTTTTGAATGAATTGTTTATAAATGCATTCTTACACACCTGACACTAATATCGTCGCTCAGAAATCCAGCTACCACAGTTTGAACCATGGTTCTTATCTTCTCGTCTCTGTCTACCAATCCCTCTCCCATTCTAGCAGTCACTGTCCGTATATAGACGTCCTCGTCACTCGCGAGCGAGAGGAGACGTGACGTGTGCGCCTTTTGTCTCTTGGCGGACGGTTCGGCGGTCGTGGTGAAAATGTCTGCAAGTGTAGAATGTGTTAAAATGGATTTGGGTGAAGTCAAACTCGTACTGTTTTGTTATTGTCTTATCTTTGTTTTTTGAAAGCGTGATCGAAAATTGCTTGCAATAAAACACATTTATTGCGCCAGATTATTAACAGCCATTGTAAACACAACTTAGGTAAAACTATAAACAAGCTATTATAGACATGTACCTCCAAGGTCTGTGCTGGTCAGCCAAGTTTTCATTTAACATATTCGTATTGTTAAGGTACCCGTTTAACTGTATTTAGCAGCTTTCGAAAGTCTGGTGCAAGTCAGCCTTAATCTTACCTCGAAACGCGTTTATGATGACCTCAAAGGCCATCTCCCTGGTTTTCAGCACAGGAGTATTGCAATAGTCACTGACTAAGAACACTGCACGCCGCCTCAAGCCATCACTCATCAAGTGCAAGCCATGTGCCACCATCTTCATACCCAAATACGTGTTTTCACCGACTATTGTCTCACAAACATCGACTGTGTCAAACATGTCTGTGATGTACTCGTTGCGGGAGTTGAAACGTGCGATGTATGTCGAAATGATTTCGTAGCACTTCGCTTTTTGTTCGCGCACCATTTTGGGCGCTAGGTCGGCTATGTGTCTGTAATGAGGATACATTTATTGTCTGTTAAAAGCCATTCTTGATCACGCTGGCTCGGTCCCGGTTTTTAAAGGTGTAAAGTTACTCTGGGATGTATTATTATTATTATTATTATTATGAGCCTGCAATATCCCACTGCTGGGCAAAGGCCTCTCTCCCCCTCTTCCACTCCATTCGATCCTGAGCGGTCTCTTTACACTCTTTATCCCATAGAGCCAACTCATCACTCCATCTCTTCCTGGGTCGGCCACGCTTTCTCTTTGCATTTACTGGGAGCCAGTCTGTGGTTCTCTTAGCGTATGAAATTATTATTTTCTTTCATCCCAATAGATGGAGGGGTGTAGCGGGTGGGTCGGGTGGGTCGGATTAGTGGGGTTGCACCGTGTAGGGCAAGTGGCTAACCCGACCGTCACAAGTAATCTAGCTGCCCCGATTGGACCTTGGACACAGCTTTACGACTACCATCACCAACTAGCGAAAGTTGTCTAAAATACTTTAAAAACAGTAAAAACTAAAGTTAAGAATATCATAAGTAAAAATAAAAAAAATAAAACTGGCCAAGTGCGAGTCGGACTCGCGCACGAAGGGTTCCGTGCCATTATCTATAAAAAACCGCAAAAAAAAATAATGTATGGGAGCCCCATCTAAATATTAATTTAATTTTAATTTAATTATTTATTTTTTAAGTAAATAATATACTCAATATATTGTGAACATTTTAAGCGTCTACCTGCTACCATTATCAATATCGAGCAAAAATGAGCAAAAAAATCACGTTTGCTGTATGGGAGCCCCCCTTAATATTAAATTTCTTTTGATTTTTAGTATTTGTTGTTATAGCGGCAACAGAAATACATCATCTGTGAAAATTTCAACTGTCTAGCTACCATGGTTCATGAGATACAGCCTGGTGACAGACGGACGGACGGACGGACAGACGGACAGCGAAGTCTCAGTAATAGGGTCCCGTTTGGCACCCTTCGGGTACGGAACCCTAAAAACAATAGAATCCCCCGACACATTAAAATAGCCATCGCAGGGAAGTCTACTACTATTTACAGAAAACCGAATTAAGATCCGTTCAACCGTTTAACCTCTCGTTTAACGGCTGAACCGATTTTAACAAAACATATGTAGATTTAATCCAGGTCTCCCCACGACATTCTGTTTATGTTACAGTAAAAATAATTAAAATCACCTGAAATTGATCTCATTGCAACACTCGCCACAGGCTCGCTGCGCGTAAAACAGCACTTTTACATACTCCTGACTGTTTGACAGGCGCAACCTGTCAAGCACCTTCCAGAACTTTGACAGATTGTCAGTGTCCATCGCGCAGCCTAACAACTCCGCCATGTTGGAGAATTTGTTCGCTACAATCTGTTTCGAGTCGAATCTTGTCAGTACGGCGGGAACTACACCAGGTACGGCGGCTTTCTGTCTGGTTAGTGCTAACAGCATTTCTAGGCAGGCCGATTCGTTGGTTGTGTCTGTAATGAAATGATGATTATTTGCTTGAAATGAGGTACAATATATATGGTGGTAAATGTAAAACTGCTCAGCACATTTCACCTGTCCAGGTGTGCAAAAATTTGTACTATTTAAAATATGTCATTTAAAGTACATTTACATGATTTATTTGTAAGTATAATAAACAGTAATAAAATGCATGTAGCCCACTGGGCGCGATTGGCACAGGACCGGGAAGTGGCGCTATAGAGAAGAGGCCTGTGCCCCGCAGTGGGTCGATGTGGGCTGAGGGTGATGATTTGAGCCTATAGGGCACAGGCCTTTACCCGGATATGAGTGAGATTGAGCCATACTTCACCACGCTGGCTCAGTGTGGGTTGAAGGAGGGATTTTACGATTACTACTACGATAGTAGCCGGGACCTATAGCTGAACAACTGTTTTAATAATTGTGTTATTGCATGCATTATATAAATTGAATTGAATTAAGAATTAGCGTGTCATCCTAAACACGGAACGTCCGAAATTAATTATCTCATTGGTACATGGTCCATGCCGGGATGTCCGGGATTCGAACCTGCCACTCCCGCTTGAAAGGCAACCGTGATACCCACGAGACCAAAGAGCTGTAAGAATTATAGGAGAAATTACTTGCGAGTAGCACAAAAAAGTAAGTCAACAGGCAAACAAATGTTACTAGCAATTTTAAATATTCACCTTTTAAATAATCCTCAAATACCTCCCACTTAATTTCGACTAGATTCCCATACACATGTAGCACACTGTTCAAAGTGTTCATAACAGCTTTGAAGACACTATACCGTTTCTTGTGGTGGATGCATGTGTTCAGCAACAGTTGTATTGCCTTGTTAAAAGTTGGAACATCGTCTATGTTCACATGTTGGTCTGGCTTCGACCAGAAGGCCATGGTGTTCAGCTGAAAAGAAAGAAACGAAAGATGATGACCTGTCAAAGTGACACCTGTCGAAATAGTGACAACAGTCAAACATACCCCCCGTTCCGAGTCACGCCAAAATCGATTACAGCGTCTACGAAGCCGTTCCGAGTCAGTTTTGGCGATACAAAACGATGGCGTCGTAGACGTAATCGATTATGGCGCTGACGGCGATGTCACGGAACGCGACTATAGTGACACCTGTCAAAAATATTGACAGCAGTAAAAATGTGAAAAATAGTAGCCTGTCGAAGACTTATACCTGCAGCCGGTTACGTCCTTCCCGGGTAGTGCTAATGAGCAACAAATCAATACTAACACTACCAGATTCTCGGAAGAGAATCGGTCCAATTACAGTGAAATCTTACAAAACACATATCATCACAATCATACGCGAAAGTAACCCAAGTTAGGGTCGCGTTTATTTAAAGCCCGGTTTCCGAGACACTTTTCAAAGTTTGCTAGATACCTCTACAAGCGAATGTATGGTTATTATCCTTTTCTTTTCCCCTCCCTATTTGTGGTGGGTATGGTTGGCCTGTATACTCTAGAGCTTAGAAGAAAGCTGGCCCTATTTGTCCACCATATAAGTACTCAGCGAAACACAGTAAATAATCCGAGCGTTTTGCACAACATTTCTTTCGTGGTCCCCAAACTGCGATCTGGCATGCTTCGGCGCCAACCACCACTATTGGCCTCGACCCACCATTTTAGCAGTCTGCGCGGTGAAAACGCGCCTACCCCAAGAGCTATAGCTCTCATAAATGAACTGGTCAGGGTGGGTCAGCTGGACATATTCTTTGATACAATCACAAAGTTAACAAACGATCTGACTCTACTATTTAGTTTCTACAGATAAATGATAAGTGTTGCTTTTTGTTACTATCTAGCAATAAGTGCAATTTGGTAAATAATTACTGTAAGACTTATTGTAAACTATTAAATAAATAAATTAAAATTACGAATAGCTAACAGACGAAATAACTAATTTCAGCCAATGACGTGCCGCTATCAGTCAATCACGTGCCGCTATTGTGAATAAATCATCAACTTTTACATCTAACTGTCCGGGCATTTTGTGTTTATGTCACTATGCTATTTGGACATGATAGACACTTGTTAATTTGTTCTTTGGTAGACTCAGGTTCTAGACTTTACATATTGCAGTTGTCACTACAGCATACCTCGGACACTCCATAGAACGCTCGTAAAATAATCACCTATTACTACTACATCACCAAATGATGTTTGAATACGTGCAAATGTGTGCGTAAACTCTGCTAGTCAGGGCTGAACGCCGGACGAGTGAAGACGCGTATACTTTAATATCGCTGCATTTGCCGCGCCACCAGCCCTAGCAAAGTTTATGCACACATTTGCACGTATACAAACATCATTTGGTTATGTAGGATTGGTTAAAGTTTAACCAATCCTTTGACGCCAGGGGTGCGGTGCGGTATCTGAATCAGCGCGGGGAAGGGAGTGGCCGTTCTGCACGGAGTACTATTATCTCTTGAGTGACTATAAGTTGTAGTCAAATATCATAAGTAGTCATATTGTGTTAAAGACCGTTAGTGCCTTTTTAACCGACTTCCCAAGGAGGAGGTTTTCAATTCGTCGGGATGTTTTTTAATTTTTTATTTATGTATGTGCCCCGATAGCGCCCAGACGGATGGACCGATTTGAAAAATTATTTTTTTGTTTGAAAGAAAATGTTTCTATGCGCTCTCCACTGGGTAAGTGCTCCCTGACCTAGAGGGTGTGGCAGAGGACAAGTCGCGGCCAGTCTACTCACAATGTTGACGTGAAGTCCGTTGAGCAGGCTCGCGCCGCCTCGGTCGCACGCGGTGCTGACGACCAGGTCGAGTAGCGCCGGCGTGAAGCGAGCGGCGTGCGCACGGAGTTCCGACATGCAGTTCACTACCACCTAGAACAAATGGCATTTTAAATTAAATTAGAATAGAATAGACGTTTATTGCATTAAAATCTTATATACACAATACATCCCACAAAACCAAATCTTAGTGTGGGTGTGTCCAAGGTAATCAATTAAATCTAGGAACAAGTCTGAAGTTGAAGCTGTACAAAATGACAATCTCAGAATTGTATATTTCTAGCAGTTCTATTTTATAGACAATATTGCGCAAAAAAGATAGCACTTGATTCCACACTCTACATGACGTCACTTGTTGTTATTTCATAAAACTCAGAAAAAAAAAACCCGTTTCCGGGGAAATGGCGCGATAATGAAAACAAATGATATAAGTAGGTTTAAATATCAAGTCAGTAGGAACACGTGACCGGAGCGAAATAAATCAAAAATATCCTTAGAATACGTAATTTTTTGGCTCTTCTCTACGTTGAACCATTACTGTAGAAAAAGGGCATAGAAGAGATACTTAAAAGTCCATTTTTCGTGACAGAAGGCTACCTCATCGCCGCAACTATGAAGATATGATCGCGTACCTGCGCCAGCAGCCACCGCACATTAGTGCGTCCGGCGCGCAGACAACGCACCAGCGCGTCCATCCAGGGCTGCCACTCGACGCACCACTGCGTCACGACCGCGCTGAGTGACGGCGCGCATGCGTGACTGTTGAGCGGGTTGTCGGGCAGCACTATCGCTGTTGTCGTCGTCTGTGAACAACAACGAAATACACAACATAAAAAGGTTCGGTTCGTGCTGAAGAAAGAAAGAAAGAGATAAAGAGAGAAAGAAAAAGCATTTCTTTGCCACATTGTAAGTAACATAAAATGAAGGAAAGCGGAGGCTTAGTATTCGGGTCCCGTTTGGCATCCTTCGAGTACGGAACCCTAAAAATGACACCATTTGTTTTTAAATATATTTTTTTAGGTTAAATAAGTAATTCAAGCATAGGTGGCGTTTGTTAGAAAATTATTTGAGAATCGCTCGCTACGCTCGGGATTCCATAACCTAGTTAAACATATCATATCATCATCCCTAAGCCCACAACTTCCGAACGGGCGGTAGTATACAAAAAATAATAATATTATATTGACGTTGACTAAGCAACCTGTATGATTTTATGGTCAATTAAAAAAAAACTTGAACTTGAACATATACCTAAGCAAACTTTCATTTTGATGATGACAACCTCAAATTATGCTGACGAACAACAAGTAGCGTCACTAAGAATATGTTACCAATGAGAATATACCTACATTCCTTAAGTGTAAGTTGTGTCAAAACACATTTATAATAAGCCACTCATCGCGACTTGATCCTTGGCCGCTAAGTCATACAGCCGCGGGTTGTCAGAGAGCGTGCGGCGGGTGAACGCGGCGCCGTGTTATACCCGACTTATAAGGGTAATACCAGATGGCACTTGCTGGTAAACAATTTTAGAATCACTCGCTCCTCTCCGGAGTCCACAACCTAATAAAAATATGACATAACCCAATTGCGACACCATATTTTATTCCGACAATCCGAGAGAGAGCAACAAATCGTACACCACCACTTCAGCCACTTAGGCTTGTTTTGTAAGTATTCAACAAGTGTAAGTTGTGTCAAAACACATTCGCAGTATCACACTCACCGCGACCTCATCCTCGGCAGCCAGGAAGTCGTACAGCCGCGGGTTGTCGGAGAGCGTGCGGCGGGTGAACGAGACGCGCGGCGTGAGCGACGCCGGGTCGCAGCTGTCTGACGGGCACGATACTAGATGGCGCTTGTTGGGGGCGCGCTGTTGGGTACGGTGAGTTTTTTATTCAATATACTTTACTGCTGGCTCCCAGTAAATGCAAAGAGAAAGCGTGGCCGACCCAGGAAGAGATGGAGTGATGAGTTGGCTCTATGGGATAAAGAGTGGAAGGAGACCGCTCAGGATCGAATGGAGTGGAAGAGGGGGAGAGAGGCCTTTGCCCAGCAGTGGGATATTACAGGCTCATAATAATAATAATAATAATAATACTTTACTGCACAAAATAACACTTTATACTTTATTGCATAAAAACAGAATACAGACACTTAATAATGGAAAAAAAACATGTACAAAGGCGAGCTTATCTCTAATAAGAGATCGCTTCCAGCAAACCTAGGTTGGATAGGATTAATTAACACATTTTACAGTGGAGAATACATGACACGGGCGAGCTCATATTATAATTTCTTTTTTAAAAAATCATCACAAACCAGCAGCCGGACGGACGGAAGACATCGCCTTCGTTAACAGTGAATGCGGGATGCTCAGGATTGGAGTAGGTAGATGGTGTGGCAAAGAAGAGGCACCTAATACGTAGCAGTCGGTACAAATGCGGGCTGCATTCTTTATTGCATACAACATAATTAAGAAAGCGATAAGAAAATAAATGTAATGCACATAGGAGAAAATTTACAACACAAACATAGGACGTATACCTTGGCAAGAAATTCTAGACATTAAATGACGGCAACAATTGCAGACTTCTGCATGTTTTCTTTAATGACATATTTGGTTTGTCCATCAAAACACGCACTGGTGCACTAATATGTCACGTATGTTGCCCTTTTTTTTTTCTAGCATTTCTTGCCAAGGTATAGTCTACTATGCAGTTCCATACTCCTTTGAATAGATTCAATATTAAACAAACAGTAAAATATTCCACTACCGCGATGCAGGTTAGTATGCAAAACGCATTTCCACTACTAGCGCCATCTATGACTCACCCCCGCAGGCTCGATGTACAACACATACGTCCGGTCACAGTCTACAATGGCGTTCCACACCTCTTCTTTGAATAATATTGATAGGAGCTTCACATTTGGTCGAGTCTTGCACAGCACGGCTGATAAGCAGTTGAAATTAGCCGTGTGGAAGTCTCTGAAAATAAAATGCTGTCGTCACGTATTTTTCTCCGTCTATGGGTATCTCTGTTTATGGTAATCGGGGTTCTCATTCGCAACTGAATGATTGGATTTTAATGGAATGTCCATGGTATGGACATAGAGTAGCGTTCGTTTTAGGTCCGGGATCTTCTACTGTTTCTAGTATGCAACCGCCCCAGGGCTTTCCTGAATAGAGTAACTTATAGGTATATAGGTTTCGTGGTCCAGAGGATCTCACTCGCTGTGCAGCGCGGTAACGCTGCCAGTGTAATGGGCACCTTTGGGCCGGAACGGAAGCTTCTTGGGGCGATTTGTTTTTGTAATTATTAACCGACTTCCCAAAGGAGGAGGTTTACAATTCGTCCGGATGTTTTTTTTAATTTATGTGCCCCGATAGCGCCTAAACGGATGGACCGATTTGGATTTTTTTTTTTTTTTTTGAAAGGGTTTACCTTCCCATTGGTCCCATTGACACCAGGTCAGGATCTGATGATGGGATCCTGGAGAAATCGAGGGAACTCTTCAAATATTATAGGCAGACCTATAGTGATTTTTGTGTTTTTCATAATAACTCGTGCAAATGCACATGGTAAGCATAATATTGTGATGCGGAACTGCTGATGAAGACCACATATGGCCACCAGATCTGCTCAATACTAGGTACAAATACAATGCGTGGCTGACGGGCAGGCGACGCATAGCCTAAACCGGTGGACCTAGAGCCATGAAACTTTGTACAGGGGTTCCTTAGTAGCGTGGGGTAGCACTGATATGGGATTTGACAAAATTAAGTCCCCAAGGGGGGGGGGGATAAGGGGTTAAAGTTTGTAATAAACTCAATCTAATCAAATAGGGTTTGTGGAAGTCGGTTTTATCTAAAGTTTACTTTTTGTTTCAATTATTTTGTTTTCTAGTTTTTGTAACGTGTCTCGACGACGCTATTGTGTGGACTTGTACAATACATTAACGTAGTTCGTCCCCAGCGGTTTAAAATTTGATATTTGTAAATGCGGTCATAATTGGCCATCATCTTTTAAACCGACTTCCAAAAAAAGGTTCATAGTTTTTTTTGTTTCTTACATCGAAGCTGGTACTATTTGAACCGATTTCAAATATTCTTTCTTTGTTTGAAAGGGAAGCCCAATAGTTTGGCCCCATTTTTAGGGTTCCGTACCCGAAGGGTGCCAAACGGGACCCTATTACTGAGACTTCGCTGTCTGTCTGTACTTCCGCCCGTCCGTCCGTCCGTCTGTCTGTCACCAGGCTGTATCTCATGAACCGTGGTAGCTAGACAGTTGAAATTTTCACAGATGATGTATTTCTGTTGCACCCTTACACGCTGCGGCGCTGTTTCTCTTGCATACTTACGCGACAATTCATTTGGAGTTGCGGTTAGCAACGAACTGGCACCTTTAGGGGTCTCTGTCTCTGACACCACTCTACGACTACTACTACTAAGTATCGTAGTAGCCAGGACCTTCAACCTAACGTGTCACATTCCTAACACGGAAATATACTAGAATAGACTGGAAATCAACCAAATACAAATAATACAGACAGTTTTACAAGATAAATACATGTACGAAAGGCGAGCTTACCTGTAAGTCTTCTTAACCTCCTCGCTCGCGCCATCCGGGCACACATGCTCACTTCGCAGCGTCACGCACAGTTTGCAGATCTCCTGAGAGAGCTTCTTGCTCTGTCTCAGCTCAGCGCCGGTGTTGAGTGACGATGAGGGTGACTCCAACTCCGATAGAGGGAGCTGGGGAGAGATAACATAACATAAGGCAACGCACCCATCGTACCCATACTATATCCTATCCAATATAACAGGCAACTTGACAGCTAACCTAAAACTTCATGAAATCTAAATATTAATAATATCTTTAAGTGCTGATAGCAGTGATGGCGATGACAACTCTTCTGTAACCTACGAGGCTTAGTACCGTTTGGCACCCTTCGGGTACGGAACCCTATGAATGTGTGAATGTACCAATTCAAACGCCGCCATGATGATGTATAGCGCGCGCGCCTGCGCCGCGGCCACAATGCGCGTGCGCTGCCGCCGCCACAGCGCCGCCAGCGACGCGCGCACGCGGGGCGGGAGGAACTGTGCGCACGTGGCGGGGGGGGAGTGCCTACGAAGGGAAATAAACATAAACATCCACACAAGCACATACATTGCTTCTGGCCCCACACTAGGATACCCAGTGTCGTGGGAACAAGAAACAGCGACATCACAAACATGTCAACATCGAAGACCTGGGGATATTTTTTTTTATCCCCAGCGGGGGATCGAAAACGGCACCTCTCGCATGGTAGGCAGAGCGACACCCACCGCGCCACAGACGTGTGTTGCGGATTGATATAGTAAATAAATGTAGCCCACATATTTAGACGCGTTTACACAAAAGAAAACAGAGTCTATTCGTGATAAGAATGCAGTGAAATTTAAATTTAAATCTGTTAACACACACTTACAGGACAGGACACAACCTTCGCGTTCGAAAGTTTGCCTTCAACTGGTCACTGTGAACTTGGTTTGATAATTGGAAACGATTTGATTGGTTACGGGGCGTGGCTAGGCCGCCGGACAGTGATCACTTTACTGCATTCTTATCATTATCATGAATAGACTATAGAGCTCGGACAAGAACTTTATTTCTTAATCTTTTACTCCCTTATTAATAAAAAGTTAATCCAGGAGTAACTACAGGACAAAGCTAGACAGTCCTCTAGCTCTGTCTCGTAGTTACTCCCGGATTAACTTTACTTCCGAAGTAAATGTTTTTCTTAATAAGGGGGTGAGTGTAAACGATAGCTCATCAACCGAACACAGAACGTCCGTTAATGTAAGATGGATTACTTGGGGAGCAAATGATTATTTGCCAAAATTATTTGAAGTCTTTTCCTTCCTTACCAACAAAGGTTTACCCTACCTCAACAAAGGCAGCAACACGCGCTCGCACAGTGCCACGGACAGCTCGTTCTTGTCACACCTCGCGTACACTGCGTCCAGTAGTGTGGTATCGTGTCGCTGGGCTAATGTCACCATGCAGATGGCCACAGCGCTATCCCACCACCCGGGGGTCTCGTCGACTGGGGATGGAGGGTACAGATTAGAAGTTTATAGGAACGAAGATATAAGAAAATTTATGGAGGAATGAGAAAATTTGAAGAATTATAGACAAACAATAAGATAAAAATAAAGAAGATTAAAATAAATAAACAGTTATAACAAGATTATAAGACGTACAACACGCTTGGAATTGTACAAAGTTTTTAGGCAATTATTAATTATTAAGAGTATAGCGGAATAAGAAGATTAAAATATAAAACATATTAAAATACTAATTAAGAATGAAAAGATCAAAATATATACAAGGTGTAAGTAAATGAATTAACGGATAATGAGAAACTACTTTGTTTCTGAGCAACTATTTGATCAGAGCAACTTTAATTTTCACTTCTCTATACAAATCAGCTGACCGCCCGGACCAAAACGTATGGTGCAATGAAAAATAAAGTTGCTCTGATCAAATCAGTTTCATAGTGAAAGTTGCTCAGAATGGTCTCCCTAACAACCCCCTAAAATATGCAACAAGAACACCAGAATACCCACAAGCGAACGTGGTCATCACCAGCTCCAGCAGCATCTCGTCCGCCGTGTCCGCGAGAGCTGTCAGCAGAGCCTGCAGCGTGCCCGGGCTCGAACGCGACGGCTCCAGGTTCAGTTCCGACAGGCGGCTGGGGAGCAGGCTGGCGTACGAGTGTAGCGCTTCGCTGGAGGTGGATGGGATAAATGGTTAGGGTTGTGAATGAATGAGGAATGGATGGATATTTCCATAGTATTATGTCTTACGGAATACTGCTTTGGGGGAGAGCGGCAGATATAAACACGATATTTGTCTTACAAAAAGGGCCATTCGGGCTATCTATCAACTAGATGCTAGGCACTCACTAAGGGATGAATTCTAAAATATCAACATACTTACTGTAACCTGTCAATACATTTATCAAAATATCATGTACACCAGAAAAAACATAGGTTTACTTAAGACTTTAGGTCATAATCATAGTATTAGCACTAGAAATAGAAATAAGATTGCTATGCCCGCGTTCAGACTCAGTAAGGTTGCTAATTCTTTTATGGGAGTATGTGTTAGTTTTTATAATAAAATACCTACCTAACGAAGCAACGAACCTACCAGAAAAGAAGTTAAAAACTATGTTAAAAACGGTCTATTAAAGAAGTCTTATTACAGTGTAAAAGAATATTTAGATGACAAAACTGCGTGGTCTTTACCATCTCGGCTATTTTTTTTTATTTATTTGCCCCGATTGCGCCTAGACAGATGGACGAATTTGGAAAATTATTTTTTGTTTGAAAGGGTTTACCTTCCCATTGGTCCCATTGACACGGTCAGGATCTGATGATGGGATCCTGGAGAAATCGAGGGAACTCTTCAAATATTATAAGCATACTACAATGATTTTTGTGTTTTTCATAATAACATAAGCATAATATTCTCATGCGGATCTGACGATGAAGACCACACATGGCCACCAGTACTGCTCAATACTAGGTACAAATACAATCTACTATGCGTGGCTGACGGGCAACGCATAGACTAAACCGGTGGACCTGGAGCCATGAAACTTTGTACATGGGGTTCCTTTTATGTTGCGTAGGGTAGCACTGAGATGGGATTTGAAGAAATTAATTCTCCAAGGGGGGGGGGTTTACTTTTTGTAACTCAATCTAACAAATAGGGTTTGTGGAAGTCGTTTTTTTTAAGTTTTACTTTTTGTTTCGATTGTTTATTTCATGTTGATACGATGATGCCGCAAGACTCACTTGTACTCCACTCTGATGTCATCATCAACGTCATTCAGCACCGCCGGCAGAACTTGCATCAGCTTGACCTTCTCATCCGCCCCCGCTGACGTCATCGCCCCCAGCCACCAGCGGCCGGGGGCGGATGATAATGCGAGCGAGGACGAATCGATTATTTGGAAATCGCCAAGAATCGAAATTAGGTCTTGGAAATGGAGTGTGGACTGTAGGGTCGGCCATAGCTGAAAATGAAATTGTTTAAAAATAACTGTATGTGAAGTTCAAATAATTTTATTGTGCACGCCATTCTTCACCTCTTTGCTACGAGAATTTACGAAATTAGTTCGAGTGTATGCAGGGCAGGGCACGGACAGTCACATAGATAACTGAAGGTAGGTAAGTATTGAGACCGTCTGTACTATACTCTGTCTGTACCATAGATAGTCTGTATTTGAGATCGTCTGTATTATACAAATATTGTCTGTACTATGGATCGTCTGTCCTATAGCTCATCTGTACTATAGATTCCAAGATTCGTCTTTACAATACCTTATCCAGCATTTCCGCAAGTCTATGACGCGTTTCCTCGTCACAATTTTGTTTTCCAAAATAACGGACGACGTCATGAAGAACTGTGCTGCAACTCGCCATATCATTGTCCAACAACACACCGCTTCTCACAAAATACGGAGCAAAACCACCGATGAAACACTGGCTGAATTTCAGGCCAATTTTGTCATTGGAAACACCTCTTTCCAACACAGTTGCCTTGACCTCATCGGCGTTTAAAAAGTAAAATGTCACCGCCAAAATATCTGTCAAATACGCCATCTTGGGTTTGAGAAACTCGCACACGTAGCCCGAAGCGAACAAATACAATAGTGTTTTCTGCCATTTCGTTACTTGATCGCTTGTTTCTAAAAGGATATTTTTTACATTTTCCTTGTTCATTGTTTGAAGCATCTTTCTCATTGCGTAAACCACGACAGCGTCTTCGGAAGTGAATATTTTTCGCTCGATCTTTTGAGTGATTTTTGCCACTGGCAACATTTTGAACCAGTTTTCGAAGGATGATATGATTTTTTGGGGGGTGTTTTTCCAAATGCTTTGGTATACTTTCATGCAATTTCCAATTGTGTTGTGGATTTTCTTAACACACTGTGGCGTTGTAACTATTATGGTTGTATGGAGGTGTTGTATAGTATCCTGAAAATGAGACATTAGGTCAGATTTATCCAGCAAGCCAAGGCAAAGATATAAGTAGGTAGGTAACGGAAATAATCAATTTAAATTTAAGCTTAATTTGAGTGCCACATACCACATATTTAATTTCCAGGAGTACTTCAGCATACTCTTTCAGACATTCAAAGATAACCTCCAAATCCAACACCATGTCATCATCCTCCACTTTGTCCAAAATGTCTCTGATGCAACTTAACATATAAAAGTCTTTCATAGCTACGACCTTTCTGCTCACATCTTTGTCGAAATTCAAGACAGTCTTTGCTTCCGTTAAAACAAGCAAGTATTTCAAGAGGTTGTCTTTTCCAATCTTCTCGAAAGATTTTACAAACATATCCACAAACTTAACGTTATCATGCTTTGTAAACTCGAAGATAGTTTTCAGAGTGCCCATAGACAATCTGACCGCACTTCGCAAATTCGTTTTGACATACTCCACACTCAATATCGTTTCGAGTATTTGTTCGGCTAAGTCCGAAGCCGTGTTTTGGAATAGAACGATTTTCTCTTCGTAAAGATTTGACGCCACTTCGTAGGCTGTTTGAAACGTGTTTTCGTTTGTTTTTAGTATTGATAAAAGTAGGTTTGGAAGGAATTGCACTGTGAGTGAATTATCTTCTTTTAGAGCTGTTGTGATGCATTCTATTATATCTAGGCCAGCTCTTTTGGTCACGGCTGCAACAATAAGAACACAAATTTTAATATATTAAAAAAATATCTAACCGATAATTTTGCTTGACAGGGGCTAGCCTATCACCACAGCTATGGAGTAATTAACACATTATAGACACACACACACACACACGCACCCTCCCACACACACACACACACAACTGACATGTTTCTATAAAAAAACGAAGTAAACTGACAACATCAAACGTCACTTTTTGAAATAATGTTACCATGTTCAGTTTGATCATTCTAAATAGAATGAAAATGAATAAATTCTTTACAATTAGGATTTGCAATAAATATTTGTCACAATTTAATATGACATTGAAAGCATTACGCTTTTTTAGGGTTCCGTACCCGAAGGGTGCCAAACGGGAACTTATTATTGAGACTTCGCTGTCCGTCCGTCCGTCCGTCCGTCCATCTGTCTGTCTGTCTGTCTGTCTGTCTGTCTGTCTGTGACCAGGCTGTATCTCATGAACCGTAGTAGCTAGACAGTTGAATTTTTTACAGATGATGTATTTCTGTTGCCGCTATAACAACAAATACTAAAAAACAAAAGAAATTTAATATTAAGGGGGGCTCCCATACAACTAACGTGTTTTTTTTGGCGTTTTTTTTAGATGATAGTACGGAACCTTTCGTGCGCGAGTCCGACTCGCACTTGGCCGGTTTTTCATAGGTTTTGAAGTTTATCTCGATGTGGGTAGGTCAGGAAGCACTTATCCAGTGGAGAGCGCATAGATACATTTTCCTTTGAAACACAACTCACCACTCACGGGCGGCGGGGGACGAGGTAAGGGAGCTGTGATTGGTCAGCCGCTGCGAAACTGTCTGGCGGCCCGTCATCGTACAGAGGTTGCGTATACTCGTTTGTTGAACACAACAAACGTTTGGCGAGCCGCATTCCCCGGCGCAGCCAATTGGATATATAGTCTCTGCGATGTGGGTAGGTTGCATATCTCGGGCTACGCTCACCACTCTGGCTGTCCATCATAAAGCAAGCTTGTTCCAGCGCAACGGTCGTGTAGTTCCCGGCGCGGTCCGACCGGGTGTCTCGCAGTAGCAACGCCTCTAGCGCGCTCGTCACAAGCTTGCGGACGCCGGGCGACCTCTCCGCTGCTATGTACTGGAACAGGTAAGATAAGATAAGATAAGATAAGATATACGTTTATTCAGACGTCATTTTACACAAAACACAGATAAAACAGAAGTAAAAATTTCACAATAACCGGCCAAGTGCGAGTCGGACTCGCGCACGAAGGGTTCCGTGCCATTATCTATAAAAAACCGCAAAAAAAAATGTATGGGAGCCCCCCCTAAATATTAATTTAATTTTAATTTAATTATTTATTTTTTAAGTAAATAATATACTCAATATATTGTGAACATTTTAAGCGTCTACCTGCTATCATTATCAATATCGAGCAAAAATGAGCAAAAAAAATCACGTTTGTTGTATGGGAGCCCCCCTTAATATTAAATTTCTTTTGATTTTTAGTATTTGTTGTTATAGCGGCAACAGAAATACATCATCTGTGAAAATTTCAACTGTCTAGCTACCACGGTTCATGAGATACAGCCTGGTGACAGACGGACGGACGGACGGACGGACGGACGGACGGACGGACAGACGGACAGCGAAGTCTCAGTAATAGGGTCCCGTTTGGCACCCTTCGGGTACGGAACCCTAAAAACGATCAAACAATGGTAGTGTATTGTGTATGACGACGCTGAAAGGGCGCCGGCGCAGCGTATGCTACAGGAAGACCTATATAGCGCTTGTATTCTGTCGGAACCTAGTGTATAGGCAGATAGAATGAATGAAAATAGTGTCCTTCAGGCAACCGTAATTTTACAAAATTGCACAAATGTAATAAAAAACTTCGACTCGCGCACGAAGAGTTCCGTACCATTATCAATAAAAAACCGCAAAAAAAAAAATAGTATGGGAGCTAAGAGCTGGAATTTAATCAAACAGTTAAAGGTCAGTGGGAAAGTCATTGAAAGAAACGTTTGAGTTGCCTAGTCGTTTCTAGGCCAATGATTCATGTTTATTCATAAGATTATATTCTCAGCTACATAACCCAAGCTAGTTCAAAAACTAACGTAATCCAGGTTTCACAATAAATTCGTATTTCAAGTATTGAATGACTAATTCGTATTTAATTTTCAGCTAAGTCACAGAAGAGATAATAGTACTCCGTACAGAACGGCCACTCCCTTCCCCGCGCGGATTCAGATACCGCACCTCACCCCGGAGTCGGGGAGCCTCTTCGGGAGACACTTTGTTTAGGCGCTGAACGCACACATTCACAAACGAACGAGTTTACGCACACATTTGCACGTGTACAAATGTCATTAGGCTATGTAGTAGTAATAGGTGATTATTTTACGAGCGTTCTATGGAGTGTCCGAGGTGTGGCTAAGTGGACTAAATTGTAATCCACTGTTGTCAGGAGACGCCATCTTGCAATCCCTGATTCAAATCAAAAGACCAATTTTCGGCTAGGCAGTATGTTCAAAGTTTTCTACGATTCTTTATTATACAGGCTAGGTATTTGATTAAAATCGGTCTTTTAAACGGCTGCGACATACAGCTTAGCAAGACATATGCGAGCCACTGCGTGTTTTGATAGAAAAACCAAATGTATTTAAATAATTCACCAAGTAAAAAACTTAAAAAACCGACATTCATGACCTATCACTTTGTCCTCCCCGCTCGGTACACAAATGTCGTCTAGATAGACCCGAAAAATACGCAGTAGTCTGCAAATGTTGCCATCATTTAATTCCTAGCATTTCTTGCCAAGCTGTACACAAGCCAGATGAATACGTACCATGACAAATCGACGCACACACTCCTCACTGTCACAGTACGCCACCGCACTTGACAGGCTGTCAACGTCTGTCACGTCGCCGCGGCTGTGACAGTGCGACAGCTTGAAGATGACAGCTGTCAACGCCTGCTGCTGTAGCGGCTCGCGGCGGTTTGACACTGGAATGACACATAGCGTCACGCCTTGTCCCGTACGGGGTGGCAGAGGAGTTTTGCCTACTTGCCGCTAAGGCCCAGCCTTCAGCATACTGCTGAGTCAGATGCATTTATGTTAATTTATTTACACCTTATATAGGAGAATGTTGAAAATATCTTGGACGGATAGAGTCAAAAACGAGACGGTGCTGCAGAGAATGCACAAAGGTTTGGAGCTTCTAAAGACTATAATTGAAACAAAAAGTAAACTTTAGAAAAAACCGACTTCCACAAACCCTATTTGATTAGATTGAGTTTAATACAAACTGTAACCCCTTACCCCCCCCCCCCCCCTTGGGGAATTAATTTTGTCAAATCCCATCACAGTGCTACCCCACGCGACTAAGGAACCTCTGTACAAAGTTTCATGGCTCTAGGTCCACCGGCTTAGGCTATGCGTTGCCTGCCCGCCAGCCACGCATTGTATTTGTACCTAGTATTGAGCAGATCTGGTGGCCATATGTGGTTTTCATGAGCAGTTCCGCATCACAATTGTTATGCTTACCATGTGCATTTGCACGAGTTATTATGAAAAACACAAAAAACACTATGGGTCTGCCTATAATATTTGAAGAGTTCCCTCGATTTCTCCAGGATCCCATCATCAGATCCTGACCTGGTGTCAATGGGACCAATGGGAAGGTAAACCCTTTCAAACAAAAAAATAATTTTCCAAATCGGTCCATCCGTCTAGGCGCTATCGGGGAACATACATAAAAAAAAAAAAAAAAAAACAAATATCCGGACGAATTGTAAACCTCCTCCTTTGGGAAGTCGGTTAATAAATATCAGGAAATTGCAGTGCATGGGGCACATAATGCGAGGTAGCAAGTACCACTTCCTCGAAAAATACCCGGCCGCCGAAGACCTGGCCGCCGAAGACCTGGCCGACCAGTTATAGTGACAGTGGCACACCACGACTCTCATTTCACGAGTATCAACTCAGAAAATATCTCAGAAAATTGACATTTGTGTTTTGTTGAAAATTTTCATTTGTTTGTTTCTTTGTTGTAGTTGCTGTTGTTGTAATTGAAGTGTGTTCAGTGTCCTTATAATAAATGTTTCTTTCTTTCTTCTTGCTTTCTAGTTTGAGCCAGATATTCGTAGAGACTTACGATTGCTACACAGCATGAGCAGCAGCGAATGTAGCGCGCCTGGATCTTCGTGTAAGAGCGCAAGGTCCAAAATCCTCTGCAGGTTGATCTGGAAACAAATATTACAAATGTTGAATATGTCGAAACGCGAAACCAATAATACATATTTCACGGAATAAATAACAATAACACGAAACAATAATTTCGATAAATTTAAGCGACTGTCTGTCTTTCAGTGTGTGTGTGTGTGTGACGGTAGCAGTCTAGCGGTCAAACAGAGGGACGAATTTTAATGCGGTTTTCTAGATGGGACTTCCCTGCATCGGCTCAGTGGTTATCCGCCTTGTAATCGGCCAAGTGCGAGTCGGACTCACACAAGGAGGGTTCCGCACCAACGTACCAAAAAAGTACAACAAATCACGTTTCTTGTATGGGGAGGGGACCTTTTTAAAATATTTCGTCTATTTCAGTATTTGCTGCTGTAGCCGCAATAGATATACACATTCTGTGAAAATTTCAACTTTCTAGCTATTACGGTACGTGCTCTAGGACCCTCTGACGGACGGACAGACAGACGGACAGCGGAGGCTCAGTGGCAGGGTCCCGTTTGACACTCTTCGGGTACGGAACCCAAAAAACTTTAGTATTTACCTTATATGTCGTCCCATCATTCGAATTCGGAATATTGAGAGTAAGCACGTCCTTCAAGTTTGTCATCAGCAAGTTGTGTTCGCTCATGTTGTTCGCTTCACTCCTGTTCCCGAACTTGCCCATAAACAAGAGCACATCGCGGTGCAGTATCTTCGCCTCCTTGCCTGTCAAGTCGGTTCTCGAACGCAGCTTGTCTATTCGCGATATTATCTGTAAACAGACAAGACAAATAACAGGGTCCGAATTCTACTAAGTTTACAAGCGTCAAACTGGCGCCAGCGTAAGTACGTTTTGGACAGTAGAATACGAAGTACGCTGGCTTCACGCTGGCGCTTGTGAATTGGATTCCGGTTTTAGTAGAATACCAAATACCTCGTACTGAAGTTTGTGCCAGGCTTGTCGTTTGCTTGTGAACAGTAGAATTCGGGCCCAGATCTGCCAACTTAACTGTGAAATGACGGGTGTCGCTAGTGGCTATCTTTTTAGTGTTGCCATATTTGGGAATGGCGTCGGAGCATAGAATGGGATTTCAAAGATGGCGGTCGTAGTTCCGAATTCCGACATTTCAAAGATATTTTGGTAGGTCTGTAAGCTATACTCCATTTATTGCTTACCTTTTGACCTGAGAGCTACACCGGTCTTCTTACGTAGGGAGCCGCCGCCGAACAAGTCCAAGAGTTTGCTCGAGCTTATCTCTAACAAGAGGTTTCTTCCAGCAAACGTGTTACTTACTTCAGCTACAGCAGGATCGTCTGTTGCTATCGTGCCACTGTTGATCAGGGTCTCCGTCTTGCGCAGAGCTTTCGACAACGTTGACGGTTCCACATCGTTTCTGGAGAATATCACCTGTGATGCAAAATATAGTAGTTTATGAAACTGTTGTTGTTTATAATGAGGGGTATTAAAACATGAGTGCAGGCGATGTTTTAAATAGTATCCCACGAGAGTTTTAATACCTAGTTATGTGCAGTTTCATACACTACTTTATCTTTGATGTTCGCGGATGACCTGAAGCTGTTCATGCGCATAGGCTGTGAGGATGATATTGGGCGTCTGCAAAGTGACGTTGATAGAGTGGTGGAGTGGAGTGAATGTAACCACTTGGCGTTTAATAGCGCCAAGTGTAAAACCATGACATTTACTCGATCTCGGGCGCCGCTCCATCATGACTACACTATTGCTGGGGCTGGGTTTGTGAGGGTTACCCAAATACGTGACTTAGGACTTTTACTTGACTCTGAGCTTACCTTCAACGACCACATCCGGGAGACTTGTAGGAGAGCCTTCAGATCTCTTGGATTCGTAATGCGACAGGTGACTCGGTTTAAGGACATATCTACATTAACCTCTTTGTATAATGCATTTGTTCGGAGTAAATTAGAGTACAACGCAATCATCTGGGACCCACATGAGGCTAAATATTCACTCATGCTGGAAAAAGTCCAAAGAAAATTTGCTAGACTTCTTTACAAAATTAAATATGGGTATTATCCCTACTTATTCCCGTCTCTATTTGTGGCAGGGATGGTGGGGGTAGACACCCTAGAGCTGAGGCGGAAGATGTCCCTGTTGGTGCACTTCTATCTCCTCCTCCACGGCAAGGTAGATAATCCGGTGGCACTGCGAAGTGTTGCCCTTAACGCGCCGCCTCGGTACGCGATGTTGCGATCGCGCCCGCTCTTCGCTACGGGTGTTGTTCGTACACAGCATGCCCGTCACGCACCCACTTATCAGGCACTGACTCTACTCAATGCCTGTGTTGCTCAGCAGCCAGATTTAGATATTTTTAGTATGCCGATCTATATGTTTTTTAAAATTGTGTACTTGTTTTTAAATAATCTGTGATTTGTAAATTTATATAATAAGATATTGTGTTTGTCGGTATTTCATTTTTTTTTGTTTATTTTTTAAGTGTTAACCAATTTATAATATATATATATATATGTGTGTATGTCATGTTACCGTTAACGCTCACATGATTTGGTCTCAAGACTGTAAATGTGACCTGTAATTACCAATAAATCTTTTAAATCTTTTTTTTTAAAATCTACTCTCATACTTAAGTGTCTCACCCACAAAAATCAAAGTTAAAACACAACAATATTTCCACATAAGTCAGTGCTTAGACACAACCAACTAAACGATGTCACGTCACGTTGACGTTTTGTTGCCGCAAAAACCCAGCATATCACAGCGCATGCGCGTAACATAGGCCACAGTGTCAAACCTCAGATCAATGAACCTCTTTGTTTAAATCTTCCTGCCTCCAAGTACTTATCAAACACTGAGTGGCTGTTTGGTTGTCAACTATAGCTAAAAAAAAACTTTCCAACGATACTACGACTATCAACACCTTGGCTGTACGGTTTCAAGACCCTTGCCTATCCCAAAAAAAAGTAGAACTGTATCGTTATGGAAAAAATGTTTAATAATAACAATAGCTTTGTTGGGGAAGTAGTGTTATTATTAAAAATAACCGGCCAAGTGCGAGTCGGACTCGCGCACGAAGGTTTCCGTACCATTATCTATGAAAAACCGCAAAAAAACACGTTTGTTGTATGGTAGCCCCCCTTAATATTAAATTTCCTTTGATTTTTAGTATTTGTTGTTATAGCGGCAACAGAAATACATCATCTGTGAAAATTTCAACTGTCTAGTTACCACGGTTCATGAGACGGACAGACAGCGAAGTCTCAGGAATAGGGTCCCGTTTGGCACCCTTCGGGTATGGAAACCTAAAAATCATATGCAAATAAATAAATCTGAATCTGAATCTAAGTTACCTGCAGAGCTCCGATCGTGCTGTCTGAGTCGCGCAGCAGGAAGGTCGGCGCCTGCGTCAGGGCGAGACAGACGGCGCATAGCACCGACTCGTCGCGACATCGCGAGACTGCTAGGGACTGGGGGACAGACGTAATGTTCACACACAGACATTGCCTCTGTGGAGCGATCCTCGCACTATCCAGATCATTATTTCGACGATGAAGATGATCGAAACCGATATACCTGTCGGCGGCCGATCGTAGGATCGGGCACATCATGATGTGCCGTCATGTGCCCCGCCATTTCATGATATGCCCAAGCCATTACTGGGCACATCATGATGTGGCGGCTTTTAACGAAAACATGTCTTTTTAAAAGCATTTTTATTCAGCACTACGTGATGTTTTTTGTGTAATACATGTCAAACGAACACGAAGACTATTCGGGGGCTTCGCTGCGCTCGCCCCCTTTAGTCTTCACCTAAGCTACCGCAGTGTTTGCCTTAAGAGATTTTATCGTTTCTGGCTGAGAAAAAGCCTTCCAAAAGTTATATATTTTCTAGGTATTTTAATACCAACTTTATTTACAACTTTGGACTATAGATACGAGACATATCCAGGTCCTACAGGGCCACTCCTGCCATGTCACCTGGCAGAGGAGTTCCTACTGCGTGTTCAAGATCACTGTCTGGGTCCCAAAGTTTATCGGACGATATCCTGTTAAGGTTTTGAAAAAACCTAGAAGTTAATTTTCTGGTTTGGTTCGTAGGTATTCGAAAACCCTAGGGCCTTTTACCACAAAAAAAAAAACTAGCGTTTAACGTGTAGTTTAAAAACAAAAATGTATGCGATTTGACGTTTGTTTTGAGGTTAAAATGCGTTTAATAATTTTTGTAGTAACAGGGTTAGTCTTCCAACGAACTTTTGGCTGATCAGTGACGTTCCCTGAGGCGCCACTTCTACCCAACATAATGCAACGAACCTGTCATCAACACCGACCTTTCATTTGTCATTAAGCGTTAGTTCCAGCTGTCACCGCTTGTTAAAAGATCTTTGGACAGCTGTACTTCTCTTTATTTTTTTCATGATTCAACATATCCGCAATACCACCTACAGCCTATTCGTGATAAGAATGCAGTGAAATTTAAATTTAAATCTGTTAACTTAACACACACACACAGGACAGGACACAACCTTCGCGTTCGAAAGTTTGCCTTCAACTGGTCACTGGGAACTTGGCTTGGAAAAGATTTGATTGGTCACGGGGCGTGGCTAGGCCGCCGGACAGTGATGACTTTACTGCATTCTTATCACGAATAGACTGTAAGAACTATTTACTTAAAAATCATAAGTACCAAATATTATTATCTTAAAATCTCACCTCATAAAACCCCTTCAATCGACCCTTCAGCTCCTCGGAAAGTGTTGCATCCTCAAACAGACAGTTCTCATCAGCGCCCTCTACCAAGTGAGATACAAACGCGATGGCGCCCTCGTCTGTGCCGAGCCTCTGGAGGCAATCCAGCGTTAGATGGAGTAACACTTCTGTGTAATCTGCTGCGTAATCTTTGACGTTTTCCAGGCAGAGGATTTGGGACGCGAACAGGAACAGGCTGGACAGTTTTTCTTTGATTTTCTGGAACAATAAATCGTAATTATTGTAATTATACACCATTTACTTACTCCATCCACAATACTTTGACAGGAAATGCTAGACAAATATAATAGCAACATATGTGACATATTATCACACCTCGGACACTCCATAGAACACTCGTAAAATAATCACCTATTACTACTAAATAACCAAATGATGTTTGTATACGTGCAAATGTGTGCGTAAACTGTGCTCGGGCTGGTGGCGCGGCAAATGCAGCGATATTAAAGTATACGCGTCGTCACTCGTCCGGCGTTCAGCCCTGTCTATTGATCCTTTAATCAATCCTTTGACGCCAGGGGTGGGGTGCGGTATCTGAATCAGTGGGGGAAGGGAGTAGCCGTTCCGTACGGAGTACTGTTATCTATTCTGTGATATTAGGCCACCACTGCTTGTTTTGATTGACAAACCAAATATGTCAGAAAACAAGCAGTAAGCTGCAAATGTTGCCATCATTTAATGTCTAGCATTTTTTGACAAAGTATTCATAGCCTTACCCGAAATGCATCGCGGTTTTCAACCTTATTGCTTCGTAATACAGTTCAGAACCTGTGATGACCATGGTTTACCAAAAATGTATCGACAATTGATTTCTGACTTGAAACTCTTTGCATAGACATACTCTACTTACTTACTCTATAATACATCTCTTATTTAACTCATATCAGCCAATGACGTGTCGCTATTTTGAATCGATCTTCCGATTATTCGACAGTTACATTTGACCACACTTTCAGAAACCGGAGGTTAGCCCCTTTAAAGTCTTTACAAAATAAAAGGCCCGTTTTGACAGTTCACGCACATGAAGTTGTAACCCCTAGTGCGTAGGTAATAAAAGCCAACTGTTGCGTAGAAGCAAAGCGTACAAGTTGCACCTAAAAACCGCTTCTATTACCTACGCGTTAGGGGTTAAGACTTCATGGGCGTGAACTGTCAAAACGGGCCTTTTATTTTGTGAAGACTGTAATGTGGCACCACCCGTTTTCTCATATAGCTAGCTAGAACTGAGATATATGTATGCCAGGATTGTAGCAAGTGGAGGTCTATAGTCTGTGCCAACCCCTCTGCCGGGATAGGGGCGTGAGCATATGTATGTATAGCTAGACCTATGCCTGTAGACAATGTTAAACGCTAAGGATAGCGAAACGGAACGATAACTTTTTATTGACCGAGCGAGCGATGCGAGCGAAGCGTCTCCTTTTCAGGATTGGCCAAAATTGCTTTCGTATGTTTGTTTGTTTGTTTGTTTTCCTGTTCTCCTCTACAGGGCGCATTTCTCAACCGATTCGCGTGAAATTTTGTGAGTAGGTTGAAAAATTAAATAGAATTTATTTGTCGAGCCAGTTTTTGGACTTTTTTCAAAATGGCGGGGAAATGGGGTTTTAAAATGTAAAAAAAATCGCTACAACCCAAACGGCTCGATGGATATTAACAAATGAGGTGTCGTTGGATTCGTAAAGACCATGAGAGTGAAACAGACTATATAATTATAGTAGAAAGTCATTAGGTTGTATTTTAGATCGCAAAATGTAGTTTACAAAGTTATTGGTGCGGCTACTTTCATACTGCATGTACGTAACCAGGTACATTCTTAAGTTAGTATGTGTTATTGAAGTTAGCAGTTCAGCTTTCCCACCGACATACTCGCGAGGTCTACAGCTCACAGAGCCACTAGTGTGTTTGATTTGACATTTGGAATCGCTACGTGACGTCACCTTAGCGAAGCCAAATGTCAAATCGCATACATAATAATTGAAACAAAAAGTAAACTTTAGAAAAAACCGACTTCCACAAACCCTATTTGATTAGATCGAGTTTAATACAAACTGTTGCCCCTTATCCCCCCCCCTGGGGACTTAATTTTGTCAAATCCCATCTCAGTGCTACCCCACGCTACTAAGGAACCTCTGTACAAAGTTTCATGGCTCTAGGTCCACCGGTTTAGGCTATGCGTTGCCTGCCCGTCAGTCACGCATTGTATTTGTACCTAGTATTGAGCAGTTCTGGTGGCCATATGTGGTCTTCATCAGCAGTTCCGCATCACAATATTATGCTTACCTTGTGCATTTGCACGAGTTATTATGAAAAACACAAAAATCACTATAGGTCTGCCTATAAGAAGAGGAGATGCCTTGAAGAGTTCTCTCGATTTCTCCAGGATCCCATCATCAGATCCTGACCTGGTGTCAATGGGACCAATGGGAAGGTAAACCCTTTCAAACAAAAAATAATTTTCCTAATCGGTCCATACGTCTAGGCGCTATCGGGGCACAAAGATAAAAAAAAGCATCCGGACGAATTGTAAACCTCCTCCTTTGGGAAGTCGGTTAAAAAGTTATCGTTTCGTTTCGCAACGGTTAGCGTTTCACTTTGTCTAGGGGGGCTGCAAATTCAGACATAGATCCCTCATCTCCCAACTTACCTCATTATCACCATCCAAATGGTTCTCCAAATACGCGTCCAACACAAAAAGGAGGTAGGACACGAAATCCTCGAAAACCGCCTTCGAGTGTTCTAGAACCACCTGGACAAATTAAATATTAGTTAACAGGTTCGCTCTCATAAGCACACGGGTCGAACAATTTTAGTATGGAGAACTGTAGAAGCGTTGACGAAAGGGCCGAATAAGCCGATTAATGTCCCCACCGAGGGGCACAGGCCTTTACCCGGATACGTGCGAGATTGAGTATTCTTCTTCTTCTTCTTAATGGCGTCCTAACCTCTTTTGAGGTTAATTTTGCCAGTGTTAAGTGGTCAGGTTCTCACTTGAGAACCTGGAAATTATAATGTCTCGAGATGATTTGATGACTATGATGATGATGATTTGTCGCTCGTTAGCACTACCCGGGAAGGACGTGAAGGGCTGTGGATTCCAAGTAATTCCTTCGGACGTGAGCGGATGCCTCCCCGAGATTGAGTCAGTGCGGGGCTCTAATGAGGTTCATTAATTAACAAAATACTTACGTCCGGTTTCAGAGACGCTGATCAAGGGTTACGGTTATTTCAGCGTCACGTGCCGCCATCAGCCAATCGTGTGCCGCCATTTTGAATTAACCACCGATTAGTTAATCGTGACCTGTGATCGGCGTCTCAGAAACTGGGGGTCTCCTAACGATCTTTTGGACAGGGGGCGCCGGTTCCACGTAACTTAATGCAACGAAACTGTGAAAAAGCGTTAGTTAAAAAGATGTAACTGAAGATTTGCCGCACCTTGTCTTTGCCTCCTTGCGAATCGAATAAACCCCACCATATTGCTATGTATTGCTGAATGTTGCCCACTTTCGGGCAATTCGGGTCAGTTGAGCGGCAACTCTCGCTGATCAGGAATGTTATTGCGGCCTGTAATAGAAGAATGGCAGTTGCCAATGCTAAATTAATGACCAGACGCGAACAGCGAGCGAAGCGTCTCCGTTTCAGCCTGGGCAGAAATGCTTTCCTATATCCGGGTAAAGCAAATCTTGCAAAATTTTATGAGCACATTTGATGGGTATTTTTAGGGTTCCTTACCCGAAGGGTGCCAAATTACTGAGACTTCGCTGTCCGTCTGTCCGTCCGTCCGTCTGTCACCAGGCTGTATCTCATGAACCGTGGTAGCTAGACAGTTGAAATTTTCACAGATGATGTATTTCTGTTGCCGCTATAACAACAAATACTAATAAAACCGGCCAAGTGCGAGTCAGACTCGCGCACGAAGGGTTCCGTACCATTATCTATATAATTGAAACAAAAAGTAAACTTTAGAAAAAACCGACTTCCACAAATCCTATTTGATTAGATTGAGTTTAATACAAACTGTAACCCCTTATCCCCCCCCCCCCAGGGGAATTAATTTTGTCAAATCCCATATCAGTGCTACCCCACGCTACTAAGGAACCCCTGTACAAAGTTTCATGGCTCTAGGTCCATCGGTTTAGGCTATGCGTTGCCTGCCCGTCAGCCACGCATTGTATTTGTACCTAGTATTGAGCAGATCTGGTGGCCATATGTGGTCTTCATCAGCAGTTCCGCATCACAATATTATGCTTACCATGTGCATTTGCACGAGTTATTATGAAAAACACAAAAATCACTATAGGTCTAATCGGTCTAATTTTCCAAATCGGTCCATCCGTTTAGGCGCTATCGAGGCACATACATAAAAAAATAAAAAAAAAACAAACATCCGGACGAATTGTAAACCTCCTCCTTTGGGAAGTCGGTTAAAAAAACCGCAAAAAAACACGTTAATTGTATGGGAGCCCCCTTTATATTAAATTTATTTTGTTTTTAGTATTTGTTGTTATAGCGGGAACAGAAATACGTCATCTGTGAAAATATCAACTGTCTAGCTACCACGGTTCATGAGATACGGCCTGGTGACAGACAGACGGACGGACGGATATCTTGAGATTTTAAGGTACTTTCCCTCCAGGGCCCATTCGTTTTTTCCACCCTGTATATGTGTGATCTGTAACTGTATTTTTCATGAAATACCCAAAAAGTTTTGTTCAAATTATCATCTTATGTCAGAATAACTTTGTAGCTAGTTGAAAAATAACATTTGAATTGATTCAAAGCTTGCCGCGCTTTTAGGGCCTTTAGTACCTACTAAACGCCGCCGTAAGCAGCACTGTCTACAACCTACTCCTACTGGAAAACGTGAGACACCCATCTACAATTTCCGTACAATGAGGTTCACTCACTCATTATGTCAATGTCATGCAGACTGCAAAACATCATTTCAACGCACCAAAGAGTATTTAATTAAAACATCACTGGCAGCCAAACTTGAAGTGGCCAAAAGGAAAAAATTAATTTCTGAGCTCTGAGATTTGTATGAAAACAAAAGTAATTAAAAACTATTAATTTTATAATTATTTTCTAAAAGTTCTACAGACTAAATAGAGACGTCGTAATTCATCAATTAATATTTAAAGTCTTTGTAGAAGTCCGGGGACGACATTGCCATATCATTTAAATTTAGTTTCATTAAAAGAAGGCTTACCTACCAAAACAAAATGGCCTTGGTATAAACTTTTCAAGCGTGTTGTGAAGACGTATCTTGTACCGAGACCACTTTCAATTTGTAATATCTCTCGTATTTCAGTATTTGTGGTTGGTGCGGCAACAGATATACACATTCTGTGAAAATTTCAGCTTTCTAGCTATTACGGTTCGTGCAGGCGGACCCGGTGACAGACGGACGGACGGACGGACGGACGGACGGACGGACGGACGGACGGACGGACAGACGGACAGCGAAGTCTCAGTAATAGGGTCCCGTTTGGCACCCTTCGGGTACGGAACCCTAAAAATCAAAAGAAATTTAATATTAAGGGGGGCTCCCATACAACAAACGTGATTTTTTTGCTCATTTTTGCTCGATATGGATAATGGTAGCAGGTAGACGCTTAAAATGTTCACAATATATTGAGTATATTATTTACTTTAAATAATTAAATTAAAATTAAATTAATATTTAGGGGGGGCTCCCATACATTTTTTTGCGGTTTTTTATAGATAATGGCACGGAACCCTTCGTGCGCGAGTCCGACTCGCACTTGGCCGGTTATTTGTAGTTTAAGTGTTTCCAAAACAACATTTTTCATTACCGTTAGAACGACTGTATAATTCGGGACTCAAGCGTCGTCGTTCGTCCGGGATTCGAACCTGCATCTCCTGCGTGGGAAGCAAGTGTGAAGCTACTATAGTCTATTCGTGATGAGAATGCAGTGAAATTTAAATCTGTTAACACACACTCACAGGACAGGAAACAACCTTCGCGTTAGAAAGTTTGGCTTCAACTGGTCACTGTGAACTTGTCTTGATAATTGGAAACGATTTTATTGGTTACGGGGCGTGGCTAGGCCGCCGGACAGTGATGACCTTACTGCATTCTTATCACGAATAGAGTATAGACGACTGAGCTTTTAAGTTTCTATAATTACGGGGCGATCTTTCAACACCCAGATAAACAGTCAGATAACTTTTTTTGACATTTAATGCACACGTGAGATGTCAAATACCTCAGATAAACAGACAGACAAATGTTATCAGAGGAGTTAATGATCACTAATGCCCGGTTTGTTTAGCGCTGAGTAAGTTAACAGTTATGTTATCATTAAAAATAGCGGCACGTGATTGGCCGAAACTGATCCCCCTAAGTCAAGCCATTGTCATTCTCCTGGCCGAAAAGGGAAAAATATTGACATTAAAATTAGTTTGACAGTGTGGCCGATTCTCTAGGTTACACTCACTAAAATTAGTTGACAATTATTAAGTCCGACAGCTCTTACGCGGTCGCCATAGATTCCATTTTCAAACTTACTTTTGAATTATTTTAATGTACTGATGAACTAATTCAAAAGTGAGTTCGAAAATGAAATCTATGGCAACCGCGTAAGAGCGTCGGAGCTAATATTGTCAAGTAATTTAAGTGCGTGTGCCCTAAAGAATTGGCCCCAGTGGGTACCAACGTCAAAAATTAGACATTCATTGACGTCTTGGTCCCCACTGTCAAAATAATTTTAATGTCAATTTTTTTTTATAATTTTAATGTCAATATTGTTCCAAGGAGTCTTTTGTCCTTACGCGACAGGGGGTGTTAAACAACCTGTTAATTTGATCAGCGCCCAGGAGCACGATTCTCGCGCCTTCGATATACGGATATCGAGACCAATATTGACAGATTCCCATACGAAATCACTCGATATAGGTGTAGGTATCGTACATCGAATGCGCGAGAATCATGCTCCAGTGCCGTGATTCTACACGAGCATCGTATTATAAATTTTCTATTTCTAATAGCTATAGCGAGAGCGCGAAATACTGGTTTGTATGTAGCTGTCGCCAAACCTAAACCGGAATTCTGCGCCCTCGCAATCGCTATGCGATTCGCGTAGAGAATCCGGCCCCAGGATACCACGCGTACATATCAGGTGCAACTAAACGGGCCATATTTTCCCTGCAATATGTGGCCGGCAACTATTGGTGTCCCTCTCTTACTCACATGTTAGAGAAAGACACCAAGTTCAAGTTCAAGTTCAAAATTTTGATTGACCATAAAATCATACATATATATTACTTAGTCAACGTCAATATAATAATATTAATATTTTTGTATACTACCGCCCGTTCGGAAGTTGTGGGCTTAGGGATGGAGCAAAGAAGGGCAAGAAACTCCCCCGTACCTCTTTTAAAATATCAGAGCCTTAAAAATACAATGTTATGTATTTCTACTTAAGTCTAAGGAAATAATAATCATAATCATAATCATAATTTATTGATAATAGAATATTACATGTCAGGGTACCTATACAAATATCTGCAGAATAAATTAATTTCAGGCATAATGATTATAAATAACATGTCAGGAATCAGTAGTAATAATAGTCACTAATAAAAAGTCAATAATAAAAGTAAAATAATGTCAGAAATAATAATTATGTCAACGTAATACGAATAATACCATTACCGGTAAAATTAAATTAAATTACATGTCAGACAAAAATTACAGGTCACAATCGTAAGTTAAGTCAGTCATTAACTTACTCGTCAACAAATTCTGACACTGAGTAATATGCTTTGCTTAGGAGGTACTTTTTAACCTTCGCTACAAAGATGTTTAGCACGTTGATGGATTTTATCTCCACTGGCAGTTTATTAAATAAGGTAGGACCCATGCCCTTCAATGACTTACTGGTTTTAGCAAGACGACAGGTCACACTGTGCAAGTCATGGGGCCGTCTAGAGGAATACCTACGGTCTGGGTTCTGGAAGCGTGGGTACTCTGATGGGTTCTGCCTCACATACTTGAGTACTTCCAAGATGTACATAGAGGGGAGTGTGAGAATTCCTAGCTTAATGAAGAGTTCCCGGGCCGGGGTGTCATTCGGTACCCCAGCAATTCTACGCACTGCACGTTTTTGAATGAGAAATGGTCTGTCGCGTTCAGCAGCCATTCCCCACAAGTCTATACCATACAAAAGTATTGAATGGAAGTAGCCAAAGTATGTAGTTAGTAAGTGCTCTCTAGACAGAGTAGGTGAGAGCCTCGATAGTGCGTAATATGCACTGTTTAATTTTTTGCACAAAGTGTCTATGTGGTGAGTCCACTGCAATCCTGCGTCAAAAGTGAACCCAACAAAGCGAACAGTATCGGTGGCAGGTAGGGTCACCCCATTCACTACGAGTGGAGTCTGTGGAGCCCCACCTACGTTGCGCAACGAGAACCTCAGTACCTGAGTCTTATCAAGGTTCAGTAGCATGCCATTCACTGTGAACCATTCAGTTAGACATAAAGTTATCGATTGGAGGTGTGCATTTAACTCAGCCTCATCTTTACCGTCCACGATGACACAGATATCATCAGCATACATCAGAGCCTTGGCCGTTCCGGAGACGATATGGGGTAGGTCGTTCATCAGTATCACAAATGTGGTATTCCCTACGTTGGACCCCTGCGGCACTGATCTATCCCCGACCAGACCAGGTTCAGAAGATTCACCGTCGATCACCGTGATCTGCGTCCTGTCGGCGAGGAAAGACATAAATAGTTGGAGAGTTAAACCCCGTACTCCATAATGTTCCAGCTTGGCTCGAATAAGAGAGTGGTCAACAAGGTCAAACGCTCGTGACAGGTCGCAGAACACAGCAGCCACGTGACGTTTACGTTCCAGAAGTTCGAGCACCTCCCGATGCAGTACGCGTGCGCAGCCCACCGTGGACCGGCCGGCCCTATAAGCATACTGGTTTTCCGATAGGACTGAACTTTTAGTCAGAAAGTTAATAAGCCTCTCACACAAGCCCATCTCAAATATCTTCGAGAAGGCTGGAACGAGAGAAATAGGCCTATAATGTTTTATTTCGGTCTTGTTGCCTTTGCCTTTCCATATGGGAACCACTTTTATTCGCTTCAGCGATGAAGGATAAGTGCCCTGGGAGGCACATTCATTGAATAAATTACACAATATGGATAGTGTACTCAGAGGTAGTTTGCATAAGATGTCACATGGGAAGTCGTAGATGTCTTTAGTAGATTTCTT
This sequence comes from Argyresthia albistria, assembly GCA_963457715.1. Classification (NCBI taxonomy): domain Eukaryota; kingdom Metazoa; phylum Arthropoda; class Insecta; order Lepidoptera; family Argyresthiidae; genus Argyresthia; species Argyresthia albistria. Next base: position 2,949,487 of record OY735282.1, read on the forward strand.
TTTGATTTTTTTAATGATGGAATTTAGTTCAGGTACAGTAAACGGGACTAAGAACATAGATGTTGATATCGTAGGTATGTTCGCACTCAGTAGTCTTATGGCCTCGTATACATCAGGTCTTAGCGGTGTATCACGTACTATAGACAGGTAGTATTGATTAACCTTCGTTGCCAGTTCTCCTGCCGAACCTGACGGACCAACGACACTTCGTTGCAAGACAGTCAGTGGGTTGCTACTTGGGCCTTTGCACGTCTCCATCTTAATTACATTCCAGATGCTCTGGGACTGGTTAGAACTACTACCTATTATGTTGTTAATGTACTCAGATCTGGCCTTCCGAAGCATAATATTGTGCTTACATTTAAATTCAAGAAACAAAGTCTTAATATTATTGTTATGTGGGTAGGTATCCTTATATAATTGTAGCAAGGATAACATTTCATTTTGTTTAAGCAAGTTATCATTCTTCCATGTAATATCTAACCTACGCTCAGGCACCTTCCTTAGCGGGCAATGATTGTGGAATAGATGTACGACCGAATTTATAAATATGTCAAAACTCTTAATTTTATCATAATTCAATAGGTTCATGTCAATATTAATATCATTTAAAAATGTCGTCAAATTATTTTGCGATGTTATTCGCTTCCGTACATGTCGTACCTCATTGAATTTAGAGTTGCACTTAATCTGAATATAAATACCTTTATGATCAGATAGATGCGTATCTGCCGGTGACGTACTCACATTGTTGCGATCCAAGTCCGTGTAGACATGGTCCAAGCAGGTCGAGGAGGCACCTTGCACTCGTGTGGGGAAGTTCACCCTCGAGGCCAAGTTATACTGAGCACATAGATCCAATAACTGACGTTTATGGCTAGATGTTGTTAGCAGATTTACGTTGAAATCACCCACTAGGAGTATATTGCACTTCTCATGAATGATAAAATCCATCAGTGACCTTAGTTGGTTTAAAAATATCTCAAAGTTAGCCTCCTCAGTGTTAGAACGATATACACATATCACTAATACATTAAAGTAAGCACATTGTATAGCCGTGAATTCACAGTGGATTTCAACCGAGAAGTCACGAATATCGGGCCTATCAATAACATCGATAGATTTGCTTACATAGATGCACACACCACCGTGCTCTCGCGTAGGCCGGCAATAACTGGATGACAATTCATAATTAATTATGTTTACGTGTTTTGCTTCGTCAACTTTTAACCAGTGCTCCGACATGAGAAGAATGTCGCAGGGATAATCGGATTGCGTGTGATGTTCGACATTCGGAGTTTTATTTCTTAGCGATTGAACATTTTGATACCAGATTCGTAGGGTCCTGCCAGGGGTGGGTTTATTGGGTGCTGGTGCTGGTGGTGATGAAGGTGCGTCAGGACTGGTGGTGAGTGAGACAGAAGCGGCGACCTTAGGGCATCTTGACGAGATCGGCTGCGGCGGCGGCGTCAGTGGGGGCGGCGACGGGTGAGTCTGCTCGTCGCTCAGTGAGCTGTTCCCCCCGCTGGTCGACGCGGGGGCGGCGGAGAAACCAGTCCACGAACCTGACTCGCGGCGGCCATACCGACGCATCACTAAACTTTTCGTATAGGCCCTCTGGAAGGCCAATAATAAATGAGGAATGCCTAGTTGACCTAATCGCACGTTTCTCTACGAAATAGTCATTGGATTTGGTCACTTTATTTAGGAATGTGTGTATGTTTGCTTCGGTTGTCTCAGGTTTAAAAGCCCAAGCTTGTATGTATTTAAGCTGTTCCACAGTTTGGAGTTCATTGTCAGGTGTGCCTGTACCTACAGTGATTCGCGATTTGGGTTTGGACTTCTTGTGTGATACGGTTTTCCAACCATCATTGCCGTCATGTTGCGTGATCAACGGGTTGGGCCTGTTGGCCGCATTGGGGATGACACTATTAGAGGGTGCTTTTACTAGATGACTTGGGGCTGCTCGTGGTATCTCCTTGGTCGTTGGTGTTGATTTCAACGGCAATGATGCCCTCTTTTTCGCTTGCAGCTGTGTGCGTGCTTGCGTAGACACAGCATTCAGAGTGTTGCGTTTCGTTGGCCGGCTGCCGTGCTCACTGACGGTCGGCTTCACTGATTGGGCGGCGGCAGTCGAAGCGGCGCTGGTATTGGCTGCGGGCTGCTGCAGTACGTCCACTTGCGCAGCGGTTCGAAGTGTGACAGATTGTTTAGGTACACCAACGGATTTCAGAGCACTTATTTCTTCCTTTAGAGCACTAACAACTCCACTAAGAGAGCGGATTTGTTGTTCAAGTGGTAATATAGCACTTTTCACTGCTTTACTTATGGCATCTATGTCGTGATTAGCCATTTTTACAATTGATAATGAATTAAAACTGAGTGGAGCTCAGAATGACCGACTTATTAATACACCGAGAAGAGACGTACTGACTCAGTCCATCGCCCCTCTTTGGATTTCTGTGCGCTGAGATGGTAAAGACCATGCAGTTTTGTCAATAGTTGCCGGCCACATATTGCAGTGAAAATATGGCCCGTTTAGGAGCACCATAACATGTGAGTAAGAGAGATACACCAATAGCTGCCAGCTACATATTAGGAGCAACATCAAAACATGTTCTCAACAGACTCACGGTCCTCGTGTGGCGCGGCGCTCTCAGCACAGTGTGCAGCACGTGCTGCCGTCGATGTGTCGTCGCGACGCGTCGGTACAGCGGCAGCAGTGTCGCGAGCAGACTCTCGCAGCCCGCCAGCCCGGACACTATACACCAGGACGCCTGAGAGAGCACATACAATGCTATAAACTATTTCGAAAGGCCAGTGCAACGCCAGAAATGTAACCCAGGTTACACAAGGTGTAAATGAATTAACGCAAAATGAGAAACTACTTTGTTAGGGACAACATTTTGAGCAACTTTCTATAGCAAAGAGAAGCAGCACTATCACCGAACGAAGATAATTGGGGAAGTATTGCCAATCTTTTTAACCCCCGCCCGACGAAGGCTGTGCCGGTCGACATTGATAGTCATATTTTCACGTTTTATTTAGATAAGTTGTCGACCCTCACAGATTATTACGTATTTCTATTTTTACCACGTAAGTTTGTACATATTTATATATTTCTGAAAGCGGCTTCCCACGGTGCGCGATTCTACGGATCATCACGCACAGCCGACGACCACGGACGGCAACGCACGCAGACAGGGCTCTTTCCGACGGTCCGCGATTCTACGGATCATCACGCACAGCCGACGACCACGGGCGGCAGCGCACGCACACAACACCACTACTCGTGTCAGCGAACAAGCAAGTTCTGACCTGTCGTCTGTGCTACCACGGACGCGCTCGGATCGCGTCGCACCGCACCTTTGAAGTTACCGCCTCGCGACGGATACGGGCGCACCGCCTGTGTTACCACGGACGAGACCCTTCCCACGGTGCGTCGTGCGTGCTGGTCCGCGTCCGTCCGCGATATCGCGCACCGTGGGAAGCCGCTTTAATAATAAAATCAGTTTAGTATCTGCGCGCATTCAGCCCTTTTACTCTACTCCCGAGGGAGTCGATCATCATATAATTGCCTCTGGCAAAAAGGCAAAAGGGGTGTTATGAGTTTGACGTATTACCTAGCACAGATTAATAAAGAGTTAGGAACAGATTGGACTACATAATCGTTCAACTAAAAAGCGACCCTTGCTACAACGCAACAAAGTACAATTCATGATGTGTAGCGCGGCGCCCGCACTTCGATTACTTGCCTAAAAGTTGCCTCTCTTTCTGTCGCGTAACCTGTACATGTTTTTTCCAATATTAAGTATCTGTATTATGTTTTCTGTGCAATAAAGTATAAAGTAAAGTAAAGTAAAAATAATAATGATAAAAAAATAACCGGCCAAGTGCGAGTAGGACTCGCGCACCAAGGGTTCCGATCACACTTGGAGAGCGTAACACGTGTAATTAGGTTTCCACATACAAAACTAAAGTGTGATGTCATCCATGTAATTATTCAGAAAGACAGAAATTTGCAGTTTTCAGATTTTTCCCTTTGTGCTATAAGACCTACCTTCATTCCAAATGTCATGACCCTAGGCCAACCGGAAGTACCCTATAGGTTTTGATTCCCTTGCGAGTTCCACGCGAGTTCATACAAATTCAGCAAAATTATGACATAATATCGCGGTATCTTTTGATTGCGTGAACCTAGAAGTTTAATTTTTTTACAGCTCCAAGGGACCATAGACCTGAGTAATCGATATTAATTTCAACATGATACCTCCACGCGTTCCTAAGAAAAGGGGTGGTGACAGACGGACAGACAGACAGACAGACAGACAGACAGACAGACAGACAGACAGACATACAGACAGACAGACAGACAGACAGACAGACAGACAGACAGACAGACAGACAGACAGACAGACAGACAGACAGACAGACAGACAGACAGACAGACAGACAGACAGACAGACAGACAGACAGACAGACAGACAGACAGACAGACAGACAGACAGACAGACAGACAGACAGACAGACAGACAGACAGACAGACAGACAGACAGACAGACAGACAGACAGACAGACGGACAGACGGACAGACGGACAGACAGACAGACAGACGGACAACAAAGTGATCCTATAAGGGTTCCTTTTTTTTCCTTTTAAGGATCGGAACCCTAAAAATAGAGATAAGCTCACCTTTGTACATGTTTTTTCCAATATTAAGTATCTGTATTATGTTTTCTGTGCAATAAAGTACTTTTAAGTACTTTTATTTAGGTATATTTGCTTAACTTATTTATATCTATAAGTCTGGTATTTATGTACGTATTGTTAAGTAGTTTATTGTTTTATCTTATTTAATGTTGTGCACATGGGTCTACCTGTTGTTAAATTATTTCCTGTCTATCCTAGGTTTGCTGGAAGAAATCTCTTAATAGAGATAAGCTCGCCTTTGTCATGTGTTGTCCACTTTCAATTGTAAAATGTGTTATTTTGTGCAATAAAGTATAAAGAAATAAAGAAAAATAAAGTAAAAATAATAATGATAAAAAAAACATATAACCGAATTGATAACCCGCTCCTTTTTTGAAGTCGGTTAACAATAAAGAAACTGTCCAACTAACCTGTTGCACCAGCAGAGTGAGGTCATGGTCGTATTGCCACGTGGTTTCATCTACGGATTCCGTATCTGCAGACTCCATCTTTGAAGCCAGCGCGAACTCCAAACGGGTGCATAGAGAGTTCCATTCTCTAAACAAAACATAACGTACAAAATTATAATTAACCAAGTTAAAAACTTAAAAATCCGACTTCAAGACCTATCACTTAGTCCACCGCGCTCGGAATACAAATGTCATCTATATACCCGAAAACGAACCTACGAAATCTGTCTCCTGAAAGTGAAGTCTATACGTGTTACATAATATAAACGAATATACGATCCTAACAGGCAGAATTTATCTCGCGACTATAAACACCAGAAAGACTGGATGTATGATGTCATCCAGGTAAAAACAAATTAAACATCACAGTTTTTCCATGTAGAAACCTAACTACTAGACCGATTCCTGATTTTCAATAAATGGAACCAAACTATTGGGCTTCCCTTTCGAACGAAGAAAGAGTTTTTGATATCGGCTGATAAATTGTACCAGTTTCGATGTAACAAACATTTAAAAAAAATACAACCGAATTGATAACCCTCTCTTTTTTTGAAGTCTGTTAAAAATAGCCACAGATGGGTAATGGCACATGGGTTATAATCCACAGGTGGGTAAGAACCTAGGAGGTAGGGTATCTTTAGGTCCAGTTATTTCGACTATTTTCACTATTTTCGACTTAGCATCTGTCTGCTATGTCAAAGATATGCCAATGTAAAACGAACGCTACACTCATTTAAACCTAGTTCGAATTTGCTTGTAAAGCGCATAAGTAAATATCAGTGTAAAGCAATCCCTCTGTAAAGGTCCCTGTAATTAATTAACTTCAAGTGTAAGTATAAGCGGAATTATATATCCTATTTAATTAACCTATATCGTGCAAGGGCATATGGATAAGCTCCGGGTTATATGGGTTACCCACATGCCGGTGGTGGTGTGGTTACAGTAATTCAGCGAACTTACTGGGTTGTTATGTTACCCATGATTAATGGCTAATTAATTACCCATTTTCACTGGGTAATTACTCGGTAATTCCCCTGAATTACTTTGTTACAACCCAGGGACCATTACAACTGTGCAAGTGGACTGTACGACAAATATTTTTCGAATTGAAATATCGTTCTGATGAAATGAACCATTATGTTTGATTGAACTTAAGAGTCACAGAAAGTCCGGTTCGAATACTTTTTCGATGGGTAATTCGTGATACACTGTACAGTCCACTTGCACAATGTAATTCAGGGGAATTACTGGGTAATTACCCAGTGGAATTTCTGGGTAATTACCCAGTGATCATACGTTACTCTTACTTGTCAAAATGGCGTCGCACTTCCTCAAAGTCCGCCACGTGCCTGTATTTCTGCAGCACCCTCGACAGTATGCGACTGCTGTGTTGCTTCTCTTGAGCTGAACAACTGCTGCTCTGAGCAAGCCTGGCTAGGTGCACTACTATGCTCTGAAAAAAACACACACAAAAATTTATAAACATCCACATACATTGCTTCTAGCCTCACACTAGGGTATCTAGGGTAGGCGTTGTGGGAACCAGACACAGAAACACGAAAAAACAGCGACATCACAAATAGATTTTTGGAGTTATTTATTAATATTAAAGAGTATGATTTACACCATACAAGCTTAGTAAGTAGGATTTACTGCTGTGCCTAGTACGATTGCATTTGCAAACGTTCCATTTGTTTATAGAAAACGTTCCATTTTACAATTTTAATTTCAAAGTTTACTTTACAGTCCGCTGTCTCATTCCCTTATACTCGAATGAACAATTTATGTTTGTATCGCACCTTGACATTGGCATCGTTTGTCGCCACCTCGTAGACTTGCGCAAGCGCCTCCGCGGCGCTCGACTCGCTCGCCACTAGAGTGCCCAAGTAGCGACGGAGCTGCCAACAACAACAGTAAATACTTCAACTAGATTGAGCGAAAAATACTTTTTTAGGGTTCTTCGCTGTCCGTCCGTCTGTCCGCCCGTCCGTCTGTCACCAGTATCTCATGAACCGTGGTAGCTAGACAGTTGAAATTTTCACAAAATGATGTATTTCTGTTGCCGCTATAACAAAAAATACTAAAAAACAAAAGAAATTCAATATTAAGGGGGGCTCCCATACAACAAACGTGATTTTTTTGCTCGACACTTGAAATGTTCACAATATATTGAGTATATTATATTACTTAAAAAATAAATAATTAAATAAAATTAAATGAATATTTAAAGGGGGCTCCCATACAACAAGTTTTTTATAGATAATGGTACGGAACTCTTCGTGCCCGAGTCCGACTCGCACTTGGCCGGTTTTTGAGACTTTTTTATTATTATTTATTAGAACCGTTCGTGTAGCTCAATTTAAGTGGGACTGGGCCGGCCTTGTTGCTCGACTGCTGCAGAATAGCTGGGCTGAGAGAGCCGCCGACTGGCTCCCAGAACATGCAAAGAAAAAGCGTGGCCGACCCAGGAAGAGACGGGGTGATGAGTTGGGTCTATGGGGACAAGGACTGGAGGGAGATCGCTCAGGATCGGATAGAGTGGAAGAGGGGGAGAGAGGCCTTTGCCCAGCAGTGGGTCAGTTCCTAACAGTCTGCATTAGCGCTATTGAACAGATTAATCAAATGAGCACAATCATTTTACACTCAGCCGAAACGGTCAAGTTACCCGGTCGAACTCTGTAAGATCAGGTTTGCACTAGACATGGCCGTGGCCGTTACACCTCATTTAAACTGTATTTTGTGTCCATTGTATCAAATTCATGGGACAGTGTTAAAGCTTACCTTTGCGTCAGCAGATAGTTTTTCGGGGAACAGATGAGCGTGGTTGGCAAGTATTTTGAGGCAGGCTGTGGAATACAAACAATTTTAAGAAAAGACAGAAAGAAAGAAAAGAAAGAAACGTTTATTACAAGGACAGTGAGCACATTACAGTTAGACAAAATAAACTAAAAACAGAAAGTTAGACGCACACAATAGTCAATAGTCAATAGTATTTATTCATAAAACAATAGTTCAATTGTGTGTGAAATAGACATACGGTATAACAGTTCAACATTAAAATGTAACTAAAATTAAATTAAACTAAAAATAAAATAAAATTATACCCATATGTCAAAATAAATTATTCAATACAAACAAATAAACATACCTGGCATAACAGTAATAATAAGTGCAATAATGCAATGTACACTAAAATAAATCATTCGCAGGTCACATGTCACAATAAATAAATTCATAAACACAAGCAATGAAATATCATGACAAATAAAATAATTGAAACAAAAAGTAAACTTTAGAAAAAACCGACTTCCACAAACCCTATTTGATTAGATTGAGTTTAATACAAACTGTAACCCCTTATCCCCCCCGCCCTTGGGGAATTAATTTTGTCAAATCCCATCTCAGTGCTACCCCACGCTACTAAGGAACCTCTGTACAAAGTTTCATGGCTCTAGGTCCACCGGTTTAGGCTATGCGTTGCCTGCCCGTCAGCCACGCATTGTATTTGTACCTAGTATTGAGCAGATCTGGTGGCCATATGTGGTCTTCATCAGCAGTTCCGCATCACAATATTATGCTTACCATGTGCATTTGCACGAGTTATTATGAAAAACACAAAAATCACTATAGGTCTGCCTATAATATTTGAAGAGTTCCCTCAATTTCTCCAGGATCCCATCATCAGATTCTGACCTGGTGTCAATGGGACCACCCTTGAGGTATTACCTATACGCCGAAAAAAGATTTTTTCAAATCGGTTCATAATTGGCGGAGTTATCGCGTAACAAACAGAAAAAAAAAACATACGGGTCGAATTGAGAACCTCCTCTTTTTTTGAAGTCGGTTGAAAATAATAATTGGTTAATGTTATTTTGATTGATTGCAAAATTCGTCAATACTATATGGACACACGATATCATCCACAGAGAAAGTAATCACTTAATATCATCAATAGTTGAAAACACATGAATGAAGGTCGTGGTGTGTCACTGTCATTATAAATGGCAACTGACTCAGCGATAGATTTTCAGTCAGCGCCAGTGGCATGATTCTCGCGCCTTCGATATACGGATATCGAGACCTATATTGACAGATTTCCATAAAAAATCACTCGATATAGGTGTAGATATCGTATATCGAGTGATTTCGTATGGGAATCTGTCAATACTAGTCTCGATATCCTTATATCGAAGGCGCGAGAATCGACCCGCAGGTGTTGCCCCGCGAGCGTCACAGGCTGCGGCTGGCGTGGTGCAATCCGAAATAAATAAAAATACCATAAAGTGGTACATGAATATATATATAAAAAAAATACGCGTGTAGCACCGTACACGTGTTAGAAGTAAAACTTCTGTAGCTAGATCATTAAGTGGTACCTATACTATACGCCTATACCTACCTATACTAAAAGAGATTTAAATTTCCAATTTTGAGATCCAATCTCTGCTTCAAGTTACTTTTAAGTTTCAGACGTCCGATTATTTGAAATTATTTTATACTTGTACTTACTTTTAATACGTCATGTCATTTATTTCCCACCATTCCTGATCTACAATTTGTCGCGCTCGTGGTGATATACTTAACTCATTCAATAGTGTCACTACTATTTGCATCTCGCTCAGATTATATACCATCTGACGTCACGTCTTTAAGCCGTCTCGCTCAAATGTATGCATTGCTTTGCTTGTTTTAGAAATCCATATCGACCCGTGTGACATTGATGAAACTCTTTTCTTACAAACTGTATGGATCGCATCGCACAGCTGTCAAACGTAAGTTCCGGTTCCAACAAAGAGGTTGAACGAAGTAGTTTGAGTCATGCTAGTTGGTTTTGTTGTTTGTCCCAGCCAGCGGCGGCGGCGGCGGCGGCGCCATCTTGGCCGTACCGGAAATCAAGAACTCGTGGAAGAATGCTTAAAATAATTTTTATTTGTTAACGTTTCATCAGGTTTTTCTCTCACTAATTAACATTCTTTATTGTACGAATGTATTATTATCTTATCTGATTAGTTAAAAACCGTATTGAAAATAGTTGCGGTTTTAAAAGTCTTCAGCCGACCCTGACGTCACCGTTTCGAATTTCCGTTACATTTCTTAGCCACTCGTGATAGCACCCGGCTAGTAGCAATTGAAAAGCAAATATATGAATAACCCACAGTTGACAGGTTAAATAAATTTTACCCCCGTGCCCTAAGAAGTTTTACTTCAAAAGAGATAATTTGGTTTTGTAGTTTATTTAGTACAACACTATACCTCAAAAAATTTCACATCTGTAATGAAATATATTGCTGTTACGCAAAGAAAATAAATAACAAACATCCCCATTATTTTTCACTTCTCCATACGTTTTGTTTTGGGCGATCAGCTGATTTGTAGTGAGAAATAAAATTGCTATGATCAAATCGGTTTCATAAAGTGAAAGTTGTTCAGAATTATGTCCCTAAAAACCCCTTAATACACCTTTCTTTATAAAACAATAATTCACCAAGTTAAAAACTTAAGAAAAACTGACTTCATGCTCGGTATACAAAAGTCGTCTATGAACCCAAAAACGACCTGACAAAATCTGTCTCCTAACGGTGAAGTCCACACGTATTACATAATATAAACGAATATACGATCCTAACAGCCAGTATTTATCTCGTGACAATGACTATAAACATCGAAAAGTCACAAAAAGGCTAGATGTCATCCAGTTAAAACCAAATTAAACTCCACAGTTTTTTCATGTAGGGACCTAACTATAGGACTGATTCCTGATTTTCAAAAATTGGGACCAAACTATTGGATTGGCCATTCGAACAAAGAAAGAATTTTTGAAATCGGTTCATAAATAGTACCAGTTTCGAGGCAACAAACAAAAAAATACAACCGAATCGATAACCCCCACCTTTTTTGAAGTCGGTTAAAAACATAATTCACCTTCCTGACAATTATTGTTGATGAAGAGGTACTTCGTAGACAAGTTGTCGTAAAACGTGTTCAGTTGCGCCGTCGGCAGATTCACGCCGAAGTGTTTAAACAGCCCGTTCAGGCCCAGAAGCACACCGTTGATGAGAGAGTCCTGGAAAAATAGGGATATTGATGCGGTATTTAAAGAAATCTGGGAACATGAACAGGGCCCGAATTCTACTGTTCACAAGCATACCACAAGCCTGGCAATGGCAATACGAGGCATTTGGTATTCTACTAAAACCAGAATCGCAATACACAAGCGTCAGCGTGACGCCAACCTACTTCGTATTCTACTATCCAAAACGTACTCACGCTGGCGCCAGTTTGACGCCAGCGTAAGTACGTTTTGGATAGTAGGATACGAAGTAGGCTGGCGTCACGCTGGCGCTTGTGAATTGGATTCCGGTTTTAGTAGAATACCAAATGCGTCGTATTCAAGTTTGTGCCAGGCTTGTGGTATGCTTGTGAACAGTACAATTCGGGCCCTGATTGGTAATGAATGCCCTGAGTTAAAACCCGCTGTAAATACAGGGTGTAAGAGAAGGGTGTGGTCATATTTTAGTTTTAGGGGGTTGTTTGATCAGAGCAACTTTATGTTTCATTGATCCATACGTTTTGGTCCGGGCGGTCAGCTGGTTTGTATAGAGAAGTGAAAAATAAAGTTGCTCTGATCAAATCGGTTTAGAGTGAAAGTTGCTCAGAATGATGTCCCTAACGTCCCCCTAAAATATGACTGCATCTTTCTGTTACACCCTGTATGAATATAGCATCACGCCTTTTTCCTTACGGGGTGGCAGAAGCACAACTGCCAATAACCCAGGAATTCAGGGGAATTATCATTAAGACGGCGCCCTAGGCAAAAACAGCCTTTAGCAAAACACAAATCGCTCGGAATGACGAGTATTATTGCTGTACGTTTTTTCACTAGCTTGTTTATCACGAGTGTCAGTGTGACTTTGATTTCCCATAAACATTATTTTATTAATTTTGCTCGATAGAAAAGTCTCCTGAAGTTGCCAGAAAATCTATCTGTCACAATGTTTTATTTTACGATTTCGCACCGCATCTGAATTTGTGTTCTTGTTATTTATCTAATAATTGCACAGTATGTTCCTCAGTTAGACTTACTTAGCTTGGCTTTAACCTTTTTTATTTTTTTTATTTAATTTCCTCTAAAAATAAGTTAAGGATGAAATTCTAAGTCCTGATTGCCTAGGGCCCGCCCTTTAGTTTTGGGTCATAAATCAATCATTCCCCTTATAACTAAGGATTACTGGGTAATCAGTAATTCCTATGAAAACGCTAAGATCCTTGTAAACCCATCAAATTTGGGCTCTATAGATTTGTTGTGACAAGTCATATTCAAATTTCCTAGCAATATTGTCATCGTCATCACATGATGATGGACCAAGACAGTGGTAGACGGAACCCTGCAACTTACATAATAATAAACCCATCGACTTTAGGCTCATTTGATTCATCTTTATAATACCTCTTCAGTTCAAAAGAGTGTTTTATTTTAATAAACAACCGGCCAAGTGCGAGTCGGACTCGCGCACGAAGGGTTCCGTACCATTATCTTATAAAAAACCGCAAAAAAAAAAGTATGGGAGCCCCCCCGTCCATTTTTAGGGTTCCTTACCCGAAGGGTGCCAAACGGGACCCTATTACTGAGACTTCGCTGTCTATCCGTCCGTCCGTCCGTCTGTCTGTCACCAGGCTGTATCTCATGAACCGTGGCAGCTAAACAGTTGAAATTGTCAGTCAGTCAATTCAGAAGTCTCAGTAATAGGGTCCCGTTTGGCACCCTTCGGGTACGGAACCCTAAAAACTACTATGTATTATTATTACTTACAGTAGGTCTCTGGTCTTCGAGAATTGCGAAGTAGATATGCCATACTTCCAGCTCTTTATCACCCGGCAGCTGATCCGGACAGTGTTCACAGATACAACCTGAAATGGAAACAGATTATATTATGTCGATTTCCTGCCTTTGAAATTGCCTGTCGATTACCCATGTTTTCTTCAGTGAATAAACGTATGTCTATGTCTATTATTATCATTCTTGCTATGCCCCACGTCCTCGACATTTTGCGAACGGGACATTGTCCGCCTCAATGTTCTCTCCATATGAGCGGTCATTTTGCGAACGGGACATTGTCCGCCTCAATGTTCTCTCCATATGAGCGGTCATTTTGCGAACGGGACATTGTCCGCCTCAATGTTCTCTCCATATGAGCGGTCATTTTGCGAACGGGACATTGTCCGCCTCAATGTTCTCTCCATATGAGCGGTCATTATTACATCTCTTCTACTCCATCCGAATATAGTGTTTGAAATATAGCTTCATGCCGTTTCCTGTATGGGGCGGCAGAGACAGAGTTTTAAAGTATAAACAAACAACTATTGATATAAGCGCTTTCTGTAGGTATAACTTTGATAGACTAATTTCTGCGAGTGAAGGGGTTAACCCTATTGTTATATAAGATGTGTCGGCGAACCAGTTACTGATTGTATCATAATACCTTGAATGTTTGAGAAAATTTTGCTAGAGTTCCCAGGTGGACCGGTTTATATGCAGTCCAGTATACTAGATGTGTATTTACCCAGTAGTTGCGCCCACACCGCTCTCACAGTGACAGGCTCGTCAGCATACGTCAGTGTGCGTGTCGCCGCCGTCAGCACATGCTCGATGCTTGTCTGTGTGTGTTGCACCAGTGTCGTGAGGGTTTGCAGCGCGCGCTTGCGGACGTGCGTCGCGTTGTAGTGGACAGTGCAGCACTGTTGAATAATACAACAATAAAACATAAACATTTACATACAGGCACATACATTGCTTCTGGTCCCACACTAGGATACCCTGTGTCGTGGGAGCCCAGAAACAGAGACATCACAAACATGTAAACATCCAAGACCTGGAATATTTTAGTTGATTGTAAAGTATATTGTAAGTTCGATATGTTTATCCACTGCTGCTGTTACCGTCACAAGTCCAGTAAATGTCTTGGTGCCATCAAACAACTGTAATTTTTACTATGACCGAACCACAGTGGTGGTAAACAGCATAAATACATTATTCAACAAGGTAGCCTGTCTAGTAATAAGATATAGATTATGATTAAAACTTTTGTACATGTAGTTATGCATGATATTTTTTCTTTCTTGTTATGTAATATTTATAGTTTTGATACCTACCAGTTTGCCAAAAAACCACACTCACTTTAACAATGTCATCAAGATATCCCTGTATGTGGCCAGTATGGTCGGTCAGGATTGTGGACAGCAACTCTAGACACCGTCCGCAGACTGCCGACCACTCCACCTCTTGATGACGTGCCGAGAGTGTTGCTAGCAAATCCACTGGACACTTCAATAGACTTTGCAGCACCCAGTCTGTGAAACAACAGCTTATTTTATAAAAAAATCCTTTGATGGAATAGATCTAGAAGCTTTTGGTTGGTGAGTCAAGTTGAGGGAAGCTTATAAACCTTCATGCAAAATGGTGTAGAATAGAATGGAATAAGCATTTATTTGCTGTATCAGCATAAACACACAAACATATAAAAGTATTACACAAAGCCCTTCCGCTTGTTCTCCTGGCCGGAAAAGAAAAATATTTGACATTAATTTGTTATTTATTTGTCTCATAGTGTTTCATCCCGCAAACATACTTGTGTTATGTGCAATCCATTTTTCAACTTAATTGATGTCTAGTTTATTTAAGTATTTCACGTAAATCTGAGTTATTTGTTAATCTGAGTTATTTGTAAACAACATAGGTACCTACACAGTTATATTTGTTGGTTTGTGAAATTTCTTTATTGTACCACACAAAACAAATATACAATCAACTTACACCGATCGGAGTAATAGGACCTGTGCGTACAATAAAATAAAATTAGTTAGATTACTTATTTTATAGGTACAGTCTGGGACCCGATTGGCTGGGCCTGCCCGGACTGTACACACATACTTATAAGTCTAATGGTTTAAAGACGTAAGTGTACCTAATTCTCCAATGTGGAATGAGCGGTCTCCCCTAACACAGGTTTTTATTAACTTAAAAGGGGAGTCCCACGACCTGTGATGCTGTACCTACTGAAATAAACTAATTTTGTTTTTTGTTTTTTTTTTTGTTTTTATTAAAATTAAGGGAAGCTATGCTTTCATCCCTTACAATAAATGTTTTCAGAAGTCTTGGTGTCACCTGCCATGCACCCTATGGGGGTTATCTTTAAAGTAGTGAGGGGGAGTACAATTTGAAACAAAATCCAGTAATAAAACTACCCACTAATATTAGTACCCACATACATTTGTGAGTGGTTTTGCTGTCATGTGCACTTGCTGCAACAGCAAAAGGGACTCAGCATAATGTCACAGGAAATCCAATGACGCTGGATTTCAGTCTGGGGCCCAGAATATTCACTAGGAGTATTGAATAACTGGTTCAACTTGGGTCCCCGCACCCTGAGATAAGGCATTCTTGACGCTACCTTATGTTTTCCACATTAGAAAATATGTAAAGGCTTTAATAAGAAGGGATGGATGAACCATGGAACTGACCCACAGAACAATTATTACTCTAGGGAGAACTGACCTCACAACTCGTCCCGGTTTAGAATGAAAGACAGCGAAACAAAAATGAATATAGCTTACCGATTTCAAACACTGCCAATTCTTCTTTCAGCACTACTTTGGCGCACTCCACGGCTCTGGAGAAGTCTCTGAGTGACGAAGCAGTGGGGTAACGTTCTATAAGAACGTCCCATTGCTCCATTTTCAGCTAGTTATTGGGAAAAGCAAGATACTTTCGAAGTTCAACCGACCGGCCGGCACAAGATTCAACAAAACATGAAAAAAACACAACACTACACTACACAAACAAATGTGACATTGTGGTTGATTCTCTAGGTTACACTGACTAAAATTACTTGACAATATTAAGTTTGACAGCTCTTATGCGGACGCCATAGATTCCATTTTCGAACTGACTTTTGAATTGTTTTAATGTACTGATGAACTAATTCAAAAGTGAGTTCGAAAATGGAATCTATGGCAACCGCGTAAGAGCGTCGGAGCTAATATTGTCAAGTAATTTTAGTGAGTGTGTCCTAGAGAATTGGCCCTAAACCTAATTATAATAAGTCTATGTACATACTCTGTGATCTCCGGGATGTCCACAGAACACAATTAGGGATGTCGGATCCTGACTCTCCTGAGGTCGGATCGGTGTCATGTCACGAATGCGAATGTCATATTTTTCAACATTCGCGAACGCGAATGTGAACAAATGTGAATGCAATGGGAGATTTAAAATAATTGAAACAAAAAGTAAACTTTAGAAAAAACCGACTTCCACAAACCCTATTTGATTAGATTGAGTTTAATACTAACTGTAACCCCTTATCCCCCCCTCCCTTGGGGAATTAATTTTGTCAAATGCTATATCAGTGCTACCCCACGCGACTAAGGAACCCCTGTACAAAGTTTCATGGCTCTAGGTCCATCGGTTTAGGCACAGATATTATAATACTATACTAGGTTTAGGCTATGCGTTGCCTGCCCGTCAGCCACGCATTGTATTTGTACCTAGTATTGAGCAGATCTGGTGGCCATATGTGGTCTTCATCAGCAGTTCCGCATCACAATATTATGCTTACCATGTGCATTTGCACGAGTTATTATGAAAAACACAAAAATCACTATAGGTCTGCCTATATTATTTGAAGAGTTCTCTCGATTTCTCCAGGATCCCATCATCAGATCCTGACCTGGTGTCAATGGGACCACCCTTGAGGTATTACCTATACGCCGAAAAAAGATTTGTTCAAATCGGTTCATAATTGGCGGAGCAATCGCGTAACAAACATAGAAAAAAAAAAAAAAACATACGGGTCGAATTGAGAACCTCCTCCTTTTCAACCGACTTCAAAAAAAGGAGGAGGTTCTCAATTCGACCCGTATGTTTTTTTTTTTTTTTTTCTATGTTTGTTACGCGATTGCTCCGCCAATTATGAACCGATTTGAACAAATCTTTTTTCGGCGTATAGGTAATACCTCAAGGGTGGTCCCATTGACACCAGGTCAGGATCTGATGATGGGATCCTGGAGAAATCGAGAGAACTCTTCAAATATTATAGGCAGACCTATAGTGATTTTTGTGTTTTTCATAATAACTCGTGCAAATGCACATGGTAAGCATAATATTGTGATGCGGAACTGCTGATGAAGACCACATATGGCCACCAGATCTGCTCAATACTAGGTACAAATACAATGCGTGGCTGACGGGCAGGCAACGCATAGCCTAAACCGGTGGACCTAGAGCCATGAAACTTTGTACAGGGGTTCCTTAGTCGCGTGGGGTAGCACTGATATAGCATTTGACAAAATTATTCCCCAAGGGAGGGGGGGATAAGGGGTTACAGTTAGTATTAAACTCAATCTAATCAAATAGGGTTTGTGGAAGTCGGTTTTTTCTAAAGTTTACTTTTTGTTTCAATTATTTTGAAGTCGGTTGATAACTAGCCAAGTACAGGTTGGCAAGAAAGTCTAGAAATTAAATGATGGCAACATAAGTGACATATTAGAGCACTATTGTTATTGTTCTGAGCTATTGCGTATTTTGATAGACAATCCAAATATGGCAATAAAGAAAACACGCAGTGGTCTGTGAATGTTGCCATCATTTAATTTCTAGACTTTCTTGTCAACCTGTATGAATGAGTAGGACTCGCTCGCGCACCAAGGGTTCCGATCTCGTTCCGATCACATTTGGAGAGCGTAAATTAGGTTTTCACATAAAAAAACTGAAGTGTGATGTACTGATGTCATCCATGTAAACCAAAAAACAGTCGCCGGTCTCTTAATTAAACATGCTGGCTCGCAGGTTCGCTCGTTGTAGTAAAGAATCAAAATTAACATTGTTCAGGGCATACTGCCAGTCTTACTACACGTGCAGCCTGTGGGTCAACTGATACTCAGGGGGCATACAGCGCCCTACGTGTTCAGTACAACAATGCGTTTAGGGTGGTGATGGGGCTGCCGCCCGCCGTACTGCAGCGCCTCAGGCATGTTTGCGGAGGCAAGGGTCGACTTTGCCGCGATCATTAGGAACGTAGTATCCCTATATAGTCTGTGATTAGGAAACGCAGCGCCTCGCTATTAGCTCGCGTGCGCGGCAGCTCCACCAACTGCATTCTTCGCACGTTGGCTGGACGGTGGGACTCGCCGCTGCTGGCGCACTGGGTGAAGTGAGGCTACATGCGAGTGGGTAGCCTAGGTCCTTCTTACCCTGCTGTGCATGTGATATTTTCTAATTTTTAATTTTTGACATTTTTGTCATTTTTATTTATTTTGTAATGTATTTATTTGAATTTTATTTTGATTTTATTGTTGACATGTTTTAAGTTTAAACTGTATAATTTATTCTATGGGCTTGTATGCCTGCAATAAATGATTAATAATAATAATGGCTATTTCTTGAGCACAGATACTATAATATTATAATAATACTAGTTAGACCACCTAGAACAAAATATGACACCGGCGTAAACTTAGATGCTACGGAAGCTTCTTTAGTCCGAGGCCATTATCGCCTGGTGCAGCTCCATCGAAAAATTGCAAATACCACGAGATGGCGCTAAGATATATAGGATTTATTCTAAGTTTACCGCCACCTAGAAGTATCTAACTGAAACCATGGTGTATAAAGTACAAATCTTATCCTACTCCTCACGCCATCTCTTTACGAAGGGTTACTAATTCTAATTTGTATGGGATGAGCACCCTGTGGTTTAAGCCAATAAGTTTTGAACGACTGAACCGATTTTAACAAAACTTATACAAGAACCCTTGCATAGAAGTTTACAACAATTTACAGAAAACCGTATCAGACAGAATACGTCGGTGTATTTCGTCTGTCGGTTGGCCGTTCTTTCAATCGTTCCATAAGAAAGAAAGAAAGAAAGAAAGAAAGAAAGAAAAAAAGAAAGAAAGAAAGAAAGAAAGAAAGAAAGAAAGAAAGAAAGAAAGAAAGAAAGAAAGAAAGAAAGAAAGAAAGAAAAATCATTTATTTGACACACGTCAGAGAATACATTGCATACATTGATATACCAACAACAATTACATGTGTCAAAAAGGTTTGGTTTCAGCATATGTTGCATGGTGCGGTGGCAGCACACAACGCTGGTTTTCAAACCAAACCCTTTAAGCTAAGCTAAAACTAAAGTAAATTAAAAGAAAAAAAAATAATACATAATAATACATAATGTGTCCACGGCACTCTAGTTTTCAAACAGGTGGACAAATCATGATGCGGTTTTCAGAAAATCGTAGAAGACTATGTTGCAAAGGCGTAGCGGCGTAAAGGCGAGCTTATCTCTAAAGAGAGATTTCTGCTAAAAAACCTAGGCAGGACAGGAATGTGGACGCATGAGGACAGTTTGCATGTTTCGCCAGCGATTTATAATATTAATAAATGATTCCCCTACTTTTACATTTGAAAGCACTTGGTTGGACATGAAGTTGGAAACTATATTATAGTTCCCGTGTCATACTAAGGTACAGTCGCGAATGCGCCACCTAGCGTGACAAATTGAAAGTCTTCCACCCAATTGTTTTCTAAATAGAAAAACAGTACCTACCAAAGTATTTTTCAAGTGATTTATTCAAATAATGAAGCAAAAAATATAAACTTAATAAATTAATCATCAACATAATGCTAGGGAATAAAGTGGCATATATTTGGCTTAAATATGTACAACGTGATGTTGCTTACGAATTGATATTACTTTAATTGTAAATGTATTAATAAGTGTGTTATTATTAGTAAAATTATGAATGACTGTCTTGTGTATCCATAGTTGATTCTCACTGGCCACCTTCAGCAAGACCTGACAAAAAACAACATAAAATAATTAAAATATGTGTACGGCTTCGGGCCGTGCACTCTTGATATTTATTGATAAATGATAAAATCGATAGTTATGTTTAGAAGTCTTGTATTGATCAAGAACTATTATTTAAACACACGATTAATTGATATGATAATATGATATTGATAGGAGCCACACGGTGTGCTTGCTGTCCGTACGTGAACTGGTAATAATTATTATTTATGATTGATAGGTAAAGCAGGCAACCCGTGTGACCTCAATTATAACTACCTAATGCTACGGTGGCAGTGCACCGTACAATATGTTTTATTTCTTCTTCTTTTATTTCTTATTGATGAGCCGTGATTAACAAGGTTATTTATTAGTCAATTAAATCTGGAAACATGTGACGATGAGGGAAACAAGTGAATAAACACACAAATACACACCCTAACACACCCTCACACACACACACTCACTTACCCTTACACAAACATTACAAATAAACTCCACACATTCTCCTTACTATATTTAATTTAAATCACGTACCCTATAAAATTCTTATTTCCTAAAACTCTACAACGTGCATAATAATAAGATAACTGTAAGATAAAGTATTTTTCATCACATCTATTCAAAAATATCTACTTTAGTCCCGACAAACAGGGACTAAAGTAGGTCATTTAGTCCCTAGGGACTAAAAGTAACTTTTTAATTTTGTTGCCAGTACAAAGGAAAAATATGCTGTCACTAATAAGTTTCACTACCACTCAGGCTGACAGACCCAATTAAAAGAGAGATCGATTCTAAGCGCAGCCAATAAAAAAAAGAGTTTGTACTAAAATGCGTACTCGACACAGATTAGATAATCCGATCGACCGAATCGATTGACACCGATTGGTGACAACAGAGAAACAACCTTACAGAATTGATATCGAAACACGGACCAAATAATTAAAAAGTTGTGGAAAATTTGTAAACAAAGCGCGCCAAATCTGAATGCTGTAATTATTTCAATTTCGTTTGCGGATATGAGTAAAGAATATGAGTGAAAGTGAGTGTCTAACTCCAGATGATAACAACAAACGCGAATGACAAATACAAGATCTGTTACCAATAAAATCACGAGGAATATAGGTATGTAAAAACTGTAATCCTGTAGAAAAATTCAAGAGGAACAAAGTGTTTATCTGAAAATGCTTTTTGAACCAATTTTTAAGATTTAGCCAATACTAAACAAGCTTTAACTATGTGGAGGACATATTCGTAATTGGTAATTTCTTTATTGTACTAACATAAGAATGACTACAGAAAACTTAAAATAGATAACAAGAGATTTCTTCCAACAAACCATTACACACAACATATCACGACAATTGTGTAAATAAATATAGGGTGTATGTAACCGAAAGGCGTGTACAAGCCGAAAGAAGGTTGTTAGGGACATCATTTTGAACAACTTGCACTATGGGACCGACTTTATCAGAGCAACATTATTTTTCACACCACCATACAGATCAGCTGAGCGCTAGGCCCGAAATGTACTGAGTTAATAAAAATAAAGTTGCTCTGATAAAGTCGGTCCTATAGTGAAAGTTGTTTAGAATGATGTCCCTCTTTCCGCTTGTCCACCCCTTTCTGTTACACCCTGTATAGGTACATGTATGTTATTTTATTGATTACTTACTACTTTTCTCATAGAGGGTGATGAAAAGTAGAGTGTCCACCTCAGGAGTAAAACTATTTTTGGCTCGAGTGATGTACTTTGAATCCCTCGCTCCCTCAGGATTCTACTTTTGAGTCCCTCGTTACACTCGGGACTCAACTCTAGAATCCCTCGGTCGCTCAGGATTCAAAAAACACTCTCGCCCTAAAAATAGTTCTTTACTCCCTTGGTAAACAATCTACTATTTTTCTCTTTTACTTGCTTATTGTATCTTCTGTGGATATCTGTTACCGGCTTAATTTTTGTATTTACATGTTGTAACTCATTTATTGTATATGCTGTTGATATCCCAAATAAAATAAAATAAAAATAAAACATGTCTGAAGTTGAAGTATTATGTGGCTTGACAATATAAGAACTGTAATAAATGTAATAATCTAATCCCGAGAAATGATTAAATAATGACATGATTACCACACACCCTCGAAAACCATTACCCACCGTCTGGTGCAGTCGGGTAAAAGAAGTACAGATATTAGTTAAATCTAAAGAAATTTGTGTTCATTATCAAAGTTTTCAATAACACGACATCGTCACTGGGTTCCTTAGCGTCAGAGAACGTACCGTGTCGCCCCCAGCCAACGCTGAAGTGACCCTTCCTGGCTTCGTCTCCGTAGTGTGACTGTTCCGCTGGAAATGGTAAAAGTCAATGAGTAATCTGGAGTGTGGCGAGTGATTCAAGCGGGCGTCAGCCTCCATGCAGATAATTTTCTGCTAGCCACGATCATGCATAACGAGATCTGACAGATCGAAAAATTATTCCAGTTACCCCAATATTTTGAAATAGATAGATAGATAAACTGTTAATAATATATTATTATTGTTTACTAAAGCTTTAAGCAACTTATCATAAATGTTATACCAAACACTTAATAGGGAAGAACTGTCTCCCTAGATACAGCAATTCACTAATTAGGGAGACAGGGAACCAATTTGTATTGTGTTAAAACTATTTGTGAAATAAATAATTTTTACTTTTACTTTTTTACTTTTTAAATATTGCGGTACAAATACAACAAATACAAATAAAAACCATTTTTGTATTTACAACTTGGGTTTGCCAGCAGAAATCTCTTATTAGAGTTAAGCTTGCCTTTGCAGATAAATGTCTTCTATTTGCTTGTTAGTTATTCTAATAGTCATATTTTATTAAATATGAAACTGTCTCACCTTGCCTCCAGCCAAAGCTAACGTGGCCCTTTCTAGAAGAATTTGCTTCATCGCTGGCATCTGTAATAGGGACGGTAAGATAAGTAACTAATAATTGAAAAAAAAAGTAAACTTTAGAAAAAACCGACTTCCACAAACCCTATTTGATTAGATTGAGTTTAATACAAACTGTAACACCTTATCCCCCCCCCTTGGGGACTTAATTTAGTCAAATCCCATCTCCGTGCTACCCCACGCTACTAAGGAACCTCTGTATAAAGTTTCATGGCTCTAGGTCCACCGGTTCAGGCTATGCGTTGCCTGCCCGTCAGCCAAATAGGGTTTGTGGAAGTCGGTTTTTTCTAAAGTTTACTTTTTTTCAATATAAAAGCCTCATTACGGGCCAATACTCACCATCCTTCCGTACAATCATGAATCCTTGCTTGTCCCCCTCGGCCTCACTCTGAACCGTCACCGGCAGGACCCTGTAGTCTCCAACCTGCTGCTCGTCAAAGTGACCTGTCGACAAGCAGTCAAACCCTTACTAATAAATAATTGTGCAGGGTGTGTTGTGTACCAGGCACTTATCGTACATAGGTTGCGTATGCGAACGTTTGTTGAATACAACAAACGTTCGCGTACGCAACCTATGTACGATGACGGGCCGCCAGACAGTTTCGCAGCGGCTGACCAATAAATTAGTGAGTTGTGTTTCAAAGGAAAATTTATCTATGCGCTCTCCACTGGATAAGTGCTCCCTGCATACTATAGTCTTCACAAAATAAAAGGCCCGTTTTGACAGTTCACGCCTATGAAGTTTTAACCCCTATTGCGTAGGTAATAAAAGCCAACTGTTGCGTAGAAGCAAAGCGTACAAGTTGCACCTAAAAACCGCTTCTATTACCTACGCGTTAGGGGTTAAAACTTCATGGGCGTGAAATTTCAAAACGGGCCTTTTATCTTGTGAAGACTTTACGTGACCATTTTTAGGGTTTCGTATCTCAGAAGAATATTATAGGATCACTCGTGCGTCTGTCCGTCCGTCCGTCCGTCCGTCACAGGCAATTACTCAGAACATATTGGACCGATGAAGTTGAAAATTGGTACACATATCAATATCTGTGACCCAAAGACAGAGGTGCAATGTAAATATTGAAATATGGAATATGGGGGCCACTTTAGGGGCCAAATAAGGAAAATAAAATAAAACCAAAATATGCCGTGTGACATATCAAAGGAAATCGCATGGTGATCTTAAATGTATTTTTATAATATTTTTAAGACTAATTTAAATAACCGGCCAAGTGCGAGTCGGACTCGCGCACGAAGGGTTCCGTGCCATTATCTATAAAAAACCGCAAAAAAAATGTATGGGAGCCCCCCCTAAATATTAATTTAATTTTAATTTAATTATTTATTTTTTAAGTAAATAATATACTCAATATATTGTGAACATTTTAAGCGTCTACCTGCTACCATTATCAATATCGAGCAAAAATGAGCAAAAAAATCACGTTTGTTGTATGGGAGCCCCCCTTAATATTAAATTTCTTTTGATTTTTAGTATTTGTTGTTATAGCGGCAACAGAAATACATCATCTGTGAAAATTTCAACTGTCTAGCTACCACGGTTCATGAGATACAGCCTGGTGACAGACGGATGGATGGACAGACGGACAGCGAAGTCTCAGTAATAGGGTTCCGTTTGGCACCCTTCGGGTACGGAACCTTAAAAAAGTTGTTTTCAATAATATGACCGATTCGCATGTCATCAAAACCTCTAGGGTACTTCCCGAAGTCCTACAAATCTGAAATTGGGTATGCAAGCACAGGTTTGCACCCATATTCCATAAAAACTCCGAAATCTACAACTTTAACCCACTAAACCTGGGGTGCAAATTTTGTATGAAAAACTGAATTTTAGGGTACTTTTAGGGTATTTTGTTGGTGTTAGTTCTATTATAGTTGTACGAAACCCTCTCAACGCGAGTCCAACTCGCACTTGGCAGCTTATTGGAGGGGCGGCGGGGGTCTTCCAAAGTACCAAGCTAGTACAAAATACCAAACTTGGCTCATACTAAAGTGGTCAGGCAGGGGGGAGAGGGGGTCAAAAACAGCAAAAACATGGCCACGTAGAATGGGTACGTACCCTATACCTAGATAGGTAGTTTAAGAAAGCACCCCTAAGTAGGATACCAGGTTGTAACAGAAAGGTGTAGTCATATTTTAAGGGGATGTTGGGAACGTCATTCTGAGCAACTTTATCTATGAAACCGATTTGATCAGAGCAACTTTATTTTTTGCTTCTCCATACAGATCAGCTGACCGACCGCTCGGGCCAAAACTTATGGAGGAATGAAAAATTACGATCGGTCGGTAAAAGTTGTTCAGAGTGATGTCCTTGACGACCCCTTAAAATATGACTACAACTTTCTGTTTACACCCTGTAGAGCTCTCAAGGATGCTCGCGGTGAAGATCTTGCTCGCCTAGAAATCACGCGATTCTAACGATCAACTTACCAGCACCAGTCTGATTTGAACCTTGTTCCGTGGATATTTCTACAGTAGTATGCCTTACCATTTCTCCATCCGATGTTGAAGTGGACCTTGTAGGATGAGTTGTTGGCAGCTGGAAAAATACCAAATGAAGTCCAAAATTGTAACTAAAGTCTTCAAAAAATAAAAGGCCCGTTTTGACAGTTCACGCCCTTGAAGTTTTAACCCCTAATGGTAGGTAATAAAAGCCAACTGTTGCGTACAAGCAAAGAGTAAAAGTTGCACGCGTTAGGGGTTAAAACTTCATGGGCGTGAACTGTCAAAACGGGCCTTTTATTTTGTGAAGACTTTAGTATGGGTACGTTCCCTATACCTAGATAGGTATTATAGGAAAGCACCCCTAAGTAGGATACCAGGTTGTAACAGAAAGGTGTAGTCATATTTTAAGGGGATGTTGGGAACGTCATTCTGAGCAACTTTCTCTATGAAACCGATTTGATCAGAGCAACTTTATTTTTTGCTTCCCATACAAATCAGCTGACCGACCGCTCGGGGCAAAACGTATGGAGGAATGAAAAATAAAGATCGGTTTCATAGTAAAAGTTGTTCAGAGTGATGTCCCTGACGACACCCCTTAAAATATTTGATTTGATTAATAATGAGACGGAGTTATAAATGATGGTTTTGTGGTATCATTGTTAGATTAATGTTAGCGTTGATAACTCTTCCGGAACATCCACACAGCACATCCACAGTAACTCCCCTTGCATAGTGGGCAGCCAGCCCGAAACCCGATCCTAAGACCTTGGTCGTAGGGATAAGCAGGTACACTCAATCACCCAAACACATTACATGTTGACATATTCCCACATTTTTGTAATTTAATTTTTCTTTATTTTTACCTTACCCTACTTAATGTTTATTGATCGCCCTGTTTCGTACCTAATTGGCATTTTATGTATTTAAGTATTGTTTGTATTATTTATTTTCATAGGCAAATAAACTAATGAAATGAAATGAAATATGACTACAACATTCTGTTTACACCCTGTAGAGCTCTCAAGGATGCTCGCGGTGAAGATCTTGCTCGCCTAGAAATCACGCGATTCTAACGATCAAATTACCACCACCAGTCTGATTTGAACCTTGTTCGGCGGATATTTCTACAGTAGTATGCCTTACCATTTCTCCTTCCGGCGCCGTAGTTGATCCTCTGGGATGAGTCGTTGGCAGCTGGAAAAAATACCAAATTGAAGTCCAAAATTATAACTAAAGTCTTCACAAAATAAAAGGCCCGTTTTGACAGTTCACGCCCTTGAAGTTTTAACCCCTAATGCGTAGGTAATAAAAGCCAACTGTTGCGTACAAGCAAAGAGGGGTTAGGTTTACCAACGCGTGAACTGTCAAAACGGGCCTTTTATTTTGTGAAGACTGTAAGTAGTAAGAGATCTCTTCCAGCAAACCAAGTAAAGATTGTCATAATAGGAAGTGGTCATGGACCCAATGGAAGTGTTCCTACCTAGCCATTAGGAAGTGGCCAAATTGGTTAGTGGTAGAATAGGCTTGTGGCCAGGGTAATAAATCTAGGAACAAGTCTTAAGTTGAAGCATTATGAACAAAATGGTTTGACTTTCTCAGAATTGTGTATTTCCAGCAGATATATTTTATAAAGTCAATTTTGTGCAAAAAAAGACAGCATTTGATGGTACTTTTACATGACGTCTCTGTTGGTAGTTCATAAAACTCGGGAACAAAAGTTCCGTTTTGACAGTTTACAAAAAGTACCTATCTATTTTGACTTGACAGGCCACAAGCCTATTGGATATGGGTCAAATGAACACGAAGACTATTCGGGGGCTTCGCTGCGCTCGCCCCCTTTAGTCTTCACCTAAGCTAACTAAGCGATTTTATCGTTTCATGATATTTCACGTTTGGGCACATCATGATGATCGGCCGCCGACATGTATAATGTTCCAGTACCAATGTGAATGAGTAGCACCACAGATTAATAAAGAGGTAGGTAGCACTGTATTTGTTTGAAGCCTTATAGCTAAGTTTTGCACTGTGTCTGTTTGAAGCCTTATAGCTAAGTTTTGCACTGTGTCTGTTTGAAGCCTTATAGCTAAGTTTTGCACTGTGTTTGTTTGAAGCCTTATAGCTAAGTTTTGCACTGTGTTTGTTTGAAGCCTTATAGCTAAGTTTTGCACTGTGTCTGTTTGAAGCCTTATAGCTAAGTTTTGCACTGTGTTTGTTTGAAGCCTTATAGCTAAGTTTTGCACTGTGTTTGTTTGAAGCCTTATAGCTAAGTTTTGCACTGTGTTTGTTTGAAGCCTTATAGCTAAGTTTTGCACTGTGTCTGTTTGAAGCCTTATAGCTAAGTTTTGCACTGTGTCTGTTTGAAGCCTTATAGCTAATTTTTGCAATGTGTTTGTTTGAAGCCTTATAGCTAAGTTTTGCACTGTGTCTGTTTGAAGCCTTATAGCTAATTTTTGCAATGTGTTTGTTTGAAGCCTTATAGCTCAAGTATACCTTTCTGCCGCCAGCCGATGCTGAAGTGTACCCTGGGGGAGTAACTCGCGCCGGCGCCGTCTCGCGCGAACACCATAATGCCGTACTTGCTGGCCGCCTGCGTCTCCACAGACGACTGGTTCACGGTCTCGCCACCTGGGTATTACATCAAAGTAGGTGGATGAGACCTAAGCCAAATGACATTGGGAAGTTTCTGACCCAAACCCTAAATTTTGACACAAATGAAACCTGTGCTAGTTGTTAGATAATATAACGTCCTATAAAACTATGCAATATTTTTGAAGTAAAACTTCTTGGGGCACGGGGGTAAAATTTATTTAACCTCTCAACTGTGGGTTATTCATATATTTGCTTTTCACTTGCTACTAGCCGGGTGCTATCACGAGTGGCTAAGAAATGTAACGGAAATTGGAATCGGTGACGTCAGGGTCGGCTGAAGACTTTTAAAACCGCAACTATTTTCAATACGGTTTTTAACTAATCAGATAAGATAATAATACATTCGTACAATAAAGAATGTTAATTAGTGAGAGAAAAACCTGATGAAACGTTAACAAATAAAAATTATTTTAAGCATTCTTCCACGAGTTCTTGATTTCCGGTATGGCCAAGATGGCGCCGCCGCCGCTGGCTGGGGCAAACACTGGCAAACAAAACCAGTGACGTGACCAAAAACTACTTCGTTCAACCTCTTTGTTGGAACCGGAACTTATGTTTGACAGCTGTGCGATGCGATCCATACAGTTTGTAAGAAAAGAGTTTCATCAATGTCACATACGGGTCGATATGGATTTCTAAAATGATGAACGAATCGTTTTGTGGCCGGTAACTATGGAATAGGTACCTAAAACGCGCTGCGTAGTCGCGCAACGGGCAGCTAGTAATCGCATAAAGTCACTTAGAATCATCCAAATGTGATATTTAGTTTTCAAGCAAATTCCGATGTGATGGATGGCTGCATTAAGACTTCTTGAAAACAATAAGTAGGTACCTAGAACTGTTCTAAAGCCACTTTTTATTATATAGTGCAGTTCAAGTCACAAATTAGCAGTTTAGCTACTAAGTACGTGTTATACCTACCTATTTAATGTTTATCTGTAGTAAACGGCCAAAGCGAGGTTTACAGAGCCATAAGTTTAATGGCTTATTGTTTCGCTTATTTGTTTGTATGTAATTTTTGTAATACATATTTTAAAGTTGAATTGTTGTTATAACTGTTGAAATTATACGATTTTGATTTTAATAAGCTTTTGTAATTTTAAAGTTAATGCTTCATGCCAGTCAATAATGTTGAAGTAAAATATAAAAATCGAGGTATGTCGTATGGCGGACTAAGGAAATGTCAAGAATAAAATTAAATAAAAGTTACGTCATCGCTTCGCGATGAAGTAACCCTAAAAAATCCTAGCAAAGTAGGTATGTATAGGTTAGCGGGGGTAGCATAAGGCACGCCAGTCACCCCAGCCACGCATTTTGTCACAATTTAATGGCATATCATAATGAATGCGCCTATTTTATCAACCGACTTCAAAAAAAGGAGGAGGTTCTCAATTCGACCCGTATGTTTTTTTTTTTTTTTTTTTTTTTTTTTTTTTTTTTTTTTTTTTTTTTTTTTTTTTTTTTTTTTTTTTTTTTTCTATGTTTGTTACGCGATTTCTCCGCCAATTATGAACCGATTTGAACAAATCTTTTTTCGGCGTATAGGTAATACCTCAAGGGTGATCCCATTGACACCAGGTCAGGATCTGATGATGGGATCCTGGAGAAATCGAGGGAACTCTTCAAATATTATAGGCAGACCTATAGTGATTTTTGTGTTTTTCATAATAACTCGTGCAAATGCACATGGTAAGCATAATATTGTGATGCGGAACTACTGATGAAGACCACATATGGCCACCAGAACTGCTCCATACTAGGTACAAATACAATGCGTGGCTGACGGGCAGGCAACGCATAGCCTAAACCGGTGGACCTAGAGCCATGAAACTTTGTACAGGGGTTCCTTAGTAGCGTGGGATAGCACTGATATAGGATTTGACAAAATTAATTCCCCAAGGGGGGGGGGGGATAAGGGGTTACAGTTAGTATTAAACTCAATCTAATCAAATAGGGTTTGTGGAAGTCGGTTTTTTCTAAAGTTTACTTTTTGTTTCAATTATAATGGAGAAACATCATTGAGACGCGAAAGGAGTTGGCAATTTGGCAAAATGACTGCCCCAGACATGTACAAAGACTTCTCAACAGCCAATTAATAGCATTTAAATATTCTCTCATAAATTACTGCGTCTTTAGTTAGTTTGTAGAACTTGAAGGAAATGATTAAATAATTATGAGTTGTCACTTCATACTCTATGATTCCGCCATTGATTAGTGAC
Source organism: Argyresthia albistria (assembly GCA_963457715.1). Taxonomy (NCBI): domain Eukaryota; kingdom Metazoa; phylum Arthropoda; class Insecta; order Lepidoptera; family Argyresthiidae; genus Argyresthia; species Argyresthia albistria. Next base: position 2,979,755 of record OY735282.1, read on the forward strand.
TTTTGCCATCGTTAAAAATAACATGCAACATAATTGCCAACTAGCAAAACTGTTGAAAACAGGAGGTTTCCAGAGGAGTGGCTAGATGGCGTTATGTTGCATGTTATTGCAAAATGGTGCTTATTTCTAGCGACGGCAAAGGTCACGGAATCATATTGGAATCACGGAGTATTGAGTAACAACTCTTATTTACCTATATTTAATAAAAAAAATCTTCAAGTTCTACAAACTAAATACAGACGCAGTAAATTAAATTTATGAATGAATATTTAAATGCTATTGGCTGTTGAGAAGTCTTTGTACATGTCTGGGGCAGTCGTCCATATATTGATTTAGCCATCTTCTTTGTCATTTATCTGCGCGACTGAGGTGAGTGGCAAGCCTTATGGTAGCCCCGCAGGTACACATTAACTTGGAATAGTTGAAAATACGTACTCGATCAATTAAATAAAGGGACTGGGCACAGAGACAAGCAAAGCAATGCATACATTTGAGCGAGACGGCATAAAGACGTGACGTCAGATGGTATATAATCTGAGCGAGATGCAAATAGTAGTGACACTATTGAATGAGTTAAGTATATCACCACGAGCGCGACAAATTGTAGATAAGGAATGGTGGGAAATAAATGACATGACGTATTAAAAGTAAGTACAAGTATAAAATAATTTCAAATAATCGGACGTCTGAAACTTAAAAGTAACTTGAAGCAGAGATTGGATCTCAAAATTGGAAATTTAAATCTCTTTTAGTATAGGTAGGTATAGGTGTATAGTATAGGTACCACTTAATGATCTAGCTACAGAAGTTTTACTTCTAACACGTGTACGGTGCTACACGCGTATTTTTTTTTTCTATCTCATGGGAATGCTGAAAAAAAATACGTTTATGTGATGAATTTCGTGAACGTTGTAGATAATATTTTTTTTTCTACTTTTGGTATTATTGTTTTTTTTTTTCTTAGGTACCCAATATCCAAATCTTATTCATTAACACCTCGGACGAGGTACGGGCCTGCGAGCCATAAATCCAGGTCATATATTATTTCCTAGTTATGGCAGCAGACACCTCTATTTTTAAGCCTGTATTTACAATTTTTTTCATAAATAAATACTATTTGATTTGATTTGAATTTTTCCATAGTAAACGACCCAAACACATGAATTTTTCGGTCACCAATGAAACCTATGATAGTATAAGATAATTTAACGTCCTTAGAAATGGTGTATATCTTTTATTTATCTCTTGGAAAGTTAAAAAAAATACGTTTATGTGATGAATTTCGTAAGCTGAACTAGTATATTCTGATACGTTTTGTATGAAACGGTTAGGCCATTAGGTCCCAAGATTCCCATTTACCCACATGATGCTCTTTAGTCCATAACAAGTAGATGTCTCAGGCTATATAACAAGCCATAATTCATATCTGTACTCCGTGGGTAATTTTTCCATAGTAATGTTCCCAATGTCCTTTACTGTGCCCTTTGCAACGTATTTAAAAGCAAGTTAGGATTCGCCAGCTACATCACGCTCACGAAAGACGATAGCAGAGGTCACTGTTCATTCATTCGTCATATCAAGTCATCATCATCAGCCAGTCAGATTTCCTGCTGTCCTTCCTGTGTCATTGGATTAATATGGCCTCGTTTTAGCCACAGATATATATCGAGAGATAGGTTAAAGGTACGAGTTGGATCCCGGCAGCAGGCAGCAGCAGCCGACAGCAATACTGGTTTCTATGCATTTCTATGAAATACCCTACAAACCCGGCAGCATTTAGCTCGGCAGCATGCTGCCGGGCAGCCGACTGCATGCTGCCGGGTTTGTAGGGTATTTCATAGAAATGCATAGAAACCAGTATTGCTGTCGGCTGCTTGCTGTCGGCTGCTGCTGCCTGCTGCCGAGATCCAACTCGTACCTTAAGGGGCGTGGCACTTGCGAACAAATGGAGCCCCGAATGGCTAGAAATTAAAAAATCTCAGCAGTCGCCGGAGGACCGCAGCGGCGAATTCATTTCCGCTGTTTTTTCAAAAATGATGAACGATGTCTGTGGATCAGAGGGCCCTAATGCTGCTCTGAGAATTTCACTTATATTTCATTACTATTTCATTACTATTCCATTGCAAACACCCAATCAAGGAGGATAATAATTTAGGAGAATACCAAATGACGCCATTTTGGGTGTTTGCAATGGAATAGTAATGAAATAGTAATGAAATTCTCAGAGCAGCATTAGGCCCCTGGTCGATCTGCCAGCCTCTCGCTTTCCCAAGTGTCAGCAATATGTTATGTAGCTGTATGTTTAATGTAGCTCGATAGACAGATGACATCATCACCATAGCTGGTAGGCAGTGGATGCGAGAGGCTCAGAACCGGATTAGATGGCGTTTTAACAATGAGAGTTATACCGCAGCGGGTCAATATGGGTATGTATTTATAGTATCTGTAAGTGAACATTGCACTGTACCTTCCCTCCAACCAACACTGAAGTGAACCTTCTTCGACTCCGAGTCACTTGAAGTGGCTGAAAAAAAAATCGTCATTGATGATTGAATTTAAAAACTTATTATTATTAATTTTAATTTAAACAGTTGAAAGTGCAGATTTGTACTTATTTAATTCATAATTTCTTTCAGAGACATAAAAAACCAGTTATACTAATAATTCACCAATTCAAGTTAAAAATTAAAAAATAACCGGCCAAGTGCGAGTCGGACTCGCGCACGAAGGGTTCCGTACCATTATCTATAAAAAACCGCAAAAAAAAATTGTATCGTAGCCCCCCCCTAAATATTAATTTAATTTTAATTTACTTATTTGTTTTTTAAGTAAATAATATACTCAATATATTGTGAACATTTTAAGCGTCTGCCTGTTACCATTATCAATATCGAGCAAAAATGAGCAAAAAATATCACGTTTGTTGTATGAGAGCCCCCCTTAATATTAAATTTCTTTTGATTTTTAGTTATAGCAGCAACAGAAATACATCATCTGTGAAAATTTCAACTGTCTAGCTACCACGGTTCAAGAGATACAGCCTGGTGACAGACAGACGGACGGACGGATGGACGGACGGACGGACAGCGAAGTCTCAGTAATAGGGTCCCGTTTGGCACCCTTCGGGTACGGAACCCTAAAAGACCGACTATAAATACTAAAAATCAAAAGAAATTTAATATTAAGGGGCCTCCCATACAACAAACGTGATTTTTTTGCTCGATATTGATAATGGTAGCAGTTAGACGCATAAAATGTCCACAATATATTGAGTATATTATTTACTTAAAAAATAAATAATCAAATTAAAATTAAATTAATATTTAGGGGGGCTCCCATCCAATATTTTTTTTGCGGTTTTTTATAGATAATGGTACGGAACGGAACCCTTCGTGCGCGAGTCCGACTCGCACTTGGCCGGTTATTCGAACATGCTGCCGGTGTCGTCAGAGTGTCGATAAGGGGGCAGAAACCTCTACTGTTTTCCTTGGCGCCCCCTTATCTACACTCTAACCAAATAATTTAATAAAATGGAATGTCAACTCAACATACCATTGCCTTGAGGAAGAATGATCATGCCAAGCTTGTTGGAGCCCGTCGCATCCACAGTAAGATTATGTTTTATGTCACCTAAAAATATAAAGTAGATTGTTAAAATTAGAACATGGACAGACTAAATGTAGACAGCCCTCCAATACATAGGGCATTGTCCAAAGTAATCAAATAAATCTAAAGTCTTCACAAAATAAAAGGCCCTTTTTGACAGTTCACGCCCATGAAGTTTTAACTCCTAACGCGCAGGTAATAGTAGCGGTTTTCTTAGGTGCAACTTGTACGCTTTGCTTGTACGCAACAGTTGGCTTTCATTACCTACGCATTAGGGGTTAAATTAAAACTTCATGGGCGTGAACTGTCAAAACGGGCCTTTTATTTTGTGAAGACTTTAGGAACATGTCTGAAGTTGAAAGTATTTTGTACAAAATAGCTTGACAATATCAGAAATTATTTATTTACATCCGTTATATATTATAAACTCAATTTTGTGTAAACAAAAAGACAACATTTGAGTATGACATCACTTGTTGCTATTTTGTAGACTCATGAACAAAAGTACCGTTTTGATAGTTTCTAAAAAGTACCTATCTAATGCCCGGTTTCCTGGGCGCTGATTAAAGTTAACAGTTTGGTTAAATCAGTTTCAGCCAGTCACGAACCGCTATTATTCAAAATGACGGAACTCGATTGGCCGAAACTGATTTAACCAACCTGTTAACTTTAATCAGCGCCCAGGAAACTGGGTGTAAGACTAGCAGATTACAACCCAATTAAACCAGCGCCATCTGTTTTGAGCTTTTCGCATAACTCACCCTCGCGCCATCCAATAGAGAAATGGATCTTAGGTTCCTCCTCCGTTTCCCTCTTGATTATTTTAGCAGCACCTGGAAAAGAAAATCGGTGAAGCACTACTCTGACTCACATTTGAAGTGTTCCGTACCATCATCGTAAGAGAATCTTGAAAGAATATTTCTTGTGGCTAAAAGTGGAGCTGTTTTGCCTGTCCACCCAGTGTGTGTAAAGGCGGAACGATTAGGATAATTCTTTTTCGTAATATTTTTTAACGTTACATTACATGTTACACAGCGAGCATTACATGTTACACAACGAGCATTACATGTTACACAACGAGCATTCATGCAGTCATTACGTAGTATTACTGGGAAACCAGCGAGCAACGAACGTAAACTGTTCCTGCTCGACAGAGACTATAATATATCCAATTGACTGCGCCTGCGGGGGAATGCGGCTCGCCAAACGTTTGATGTATTCAACAAACGTTCGCGCATACGCAACGCAACTTATGTACGATGACGGGCCGCCATCACCAGACAGTTTCGCAGCGGCTCTCTTACCTCGTCCCCCGCCGCCCGTAAATTGGTGAGTTGTGTTTCATAGGAAAATGTATCTATGCGCTCTCCACTGGATAAATGCTCCTTGCTGCTCAATGTTCAACATGCTTGATGCGAATGTTACATTACGCCTTGTAACGTTGGTTAGTTTCGACCTTTACGGGGCATGTCATGAGATGAGATACAGACGCTGGCGAACAGACAGGAGGCAAACGGATATAGGGTTCCGTTTTGGAACCCTTCCCGTTTTGACACTTTGAGATCCTGTATCTACAGTGCTACATGGATGTTTTGGCACGTGGCTAAGGGTCTCGGACGGAACTAACGCAATCTATCCGATCAATGTTGCAGTGGCGCCCCCCTGTCAGTGTCATCTAAGTGCCAAAACATCCATGTATTATAGCACTATATCCAAGAAGAATATTCTTAAAGGTATGTAAGCACTGTAAAGACCGTGGGCAATAACTGTAAAAAATGAAGATTTAGTACTTACATGAACATATAACCAGAAAAAATACGAAGCTCTGCAGCTTTGTCTCCATGGTTTAACTTGAACGCTTCCGTAAACTTGACAGTTGACTGTCCCTTTTAGCGGGAAAAAGCAAATTGATACTTCTTCGTTCGAAGGAGTCGGTATTTATACAATTCCAACTATTATACATTGAAATATTGCAACGTGAACCTTTATATCATAGATTTGAAAAGGGACAATGAGTTGTTAGGTCATATGCGTTATATAAATGTACAGTCCATGTGCATTTGGTTTTCCCATCTCATGTATTGGATTCCAAAGAGATACATACATCGAACGACCACCCCCTACACCTAATAAATAAAAAAAAACACGAGCATGTTTCATTTCGTTCCTTTCCATCCATCAATTCTAACTTTCTCCAAGAAACATTACCATTCGCTAAAAAAAAAATATTGAAGTTCCCATAACTTGTATTTAGCTGATGATGAAGTCAGTTAGGTGGTTTGGTCTCATCAATCTTAAAGAGAGGGTCCAAACTTTATTCCGTTTGCGACCGTACTGTGTTTCTTGGGGAAAGTTGTTCAAATTGATGGCTACTATCATTCCCCGAAAGGAATAAAATTAATTTTCACAGTGTATTTAAATTAAACAAACTATCTACTTACTTATCAAGTGGAATAAATTTTCGTTCTGCCTTTCACGTTTAAAGTCTCATCTATTTCAGAAACTGGGGGATGTCCTAAAGATTCTTGCCAAAAATATTCTGCCTAGAACTTATGCCAACTGATGTCATCGATCCACCACCAGAACGACCGTAGCGACGCTGTAATATTTTCCTCGACATTGGCAATGAATTGTGGAAGGAGATGATTGTTCAATTGTTCATCGTGTTTCTTGTTATCAGAGACAACTAGTGCTTTATAATTTCCTTTAGGTAAAATTACATAATATTTACTTAGAGTGTGGGACCAGCTTACATTGCTTCTGGCCCCACACTAGGTGATACACGTGTCGTGTGAACCAGAAACAGCGACATGACAACACAAATATGTAGGTACCTACACCTCCAAGACCTGGCCCCAGATTCTCGCGCTACCGAGATCTCCCCAGTCGAGATATCTGTTTTGATCCCGCCTAAATCCGTCGAAAACGATCTCGATTTATAGTTATTTCGATCGAAAACGGGTCGAGATATCTCGGTTGGTCGAAAGGCTAGTCGTAAGAATAGCTTTTTCTTGTTTTGATAGAGATTTCGGTTTCTCAATATCGATATTTCGATCATGGACGTGATCTCGCTAGCGCCAGAATTGCCCCGCTGCCGCTGGTTGGACATAATTGTTGAAGGACATAAATACATATAAACCGCTATACAAATACATAAAAAACACAGTGCAAAAAATATAACACTAATGAATATTAACTTTCTACAAACTAAAAATATTTAATGAAGACGTGGCTCAAAGGTCTTTGCAACCAGGCCATAAAATACACAAAAAAAAAATAAAAAAAATAAGTATGTCCAACATTGAACTACTATATGATGTCCAAGGGGTTTATTTTGTACTGTGTAAGGCTGCCCGCCCACGTTCGATAATCGGTGACCGACTTTTTGTAGGAGGAAAGTAGAACGTAGTACTGATTGCAATAGTAGATATAACGCACACGTCCTACAAAAAGTCGGTCCGAAATAAAAGCGAAAAAAAATCTGCCCGATTATCGGTCCTACAAAAAGGTGCGGGCTGCCCACAGAGTACAATGTACAAATATAATGGGGCTGCCTAAAAGCGAATCAAAAATCGGCTACGTAAATACACAGACTTTGTTACTAAAAGTGGCGATTCAAAAAATATAATCATTGTAAGTGTATTGTCTTTACGTCGCTCGGTCGCTGCTACGGCTATTTTTTATTTTTTTTCGAAGGGTGCTCGCTCAATCCAGACGCACACAAATTAATACCTACATTCACTGATTTCGTTGATAGTTTGTGAGAACTGAGTGAGCGCACGTTAAGTAATGTGTAATTTTGTTTTACGTTTTTACAAATACAGAGATTACTTTTACAATTGTTTTAGAACTTTTACTAAATGATAAGCATTTTTACGTTATTTGGGTTCCGTACCCGAAGGGTGCCAAATGGGACCCTATTACTGAGACTTCGCTGTCCGTCTGCTGTCTGTCTATATGTCTGTCACCAGGCTGTATTTCTCATGAACCGCTAGACAGTTGCCGCTACAACAAATACTAAAATACAGAATAAAATAAATATTTAAGGGGCTCCCATACAACTACAACA